>JABASI010002151.1:0-20829 GCA_019776505.1 Tomocerus nigrus
TATTGTATCTCCCTGTACAACCAGACACCCAAATTCTCAGAATTGAAACCCAAAAGGATTATCTCAGGTAGCCAGACTGGTCGTCGGCTGTACATCGCCACGAAAAGGAATCTGAAGGCGCCCCTTTTGTTTTCTTTCGTTATAATATTCTGTGAATTCTGTCTAGTCTCACTGGTCTGGCTCTGGCTGGCAGCTGGCTATATGAAGTATGAAGCTATGAACGAACGACTGAACAGAAGTTAATAACAGGCAGACAGAACAGAACAACTCCCATTATTCCCATAATCTCATCGTTAATGCTCTGCTAAACTAGTAACGGAGTTGAAGCAGCCTATCAGCATATCTTTAATTGCGTCTGGATGGACTGAATTCTCATGCATTACTAGCGAATCTCCATGGCCATGAGTGACTTGTTATGATCAGGTTGAGAGAATAAATGAGAGTATGAAAGTACCAATAATGCCAATAATAAAGTAAAATAGTTTCACTTTCAAACTTTCAATAAGTAAGTTCACATGTCTCATGTTTTCAAACATATTCAAAAATTAATTCAATAGGGTAGAATAAAATATTTATTATGACATATTTCCTAAAATAAATTTTGTGACGTAATTCCTGCATGAATGAAAAGACAAAATGTAATTATATCTATCCAAAGTTCAAATACAACGAAATAAGCAATGGAAACGTAAATAGGCATAATATATTACTGCCTATACAATACAACTACTACAACTAAAGCACTTATATCGTGCCTATCACTTTTCTTTTTGATTAATTTTAAATGTGGACTCTGAATTGAATCATTGAATAAGTATAATAATAGTGCCTAAGTATTTTCACTTTCACTTTCACTCACACTACAGTATATAGATAGACCCACGTAAAATAGACTTTATTTAATTTCTCGAAACTTTAAAAAGACTGAGAATAATCCGTAGGTATAGTTGAATATGGCGGATGGATACATTTCTACGACAAGGTTTATTTAACTTGGATAAAATCCTATTAATTGAATTTTTATTTCCACTTGATAAAGTTGAAAGACCTAACGATTTAAAGTGGTAGATCAAAGAAAACATTTTTATTGAATGCATCCACGTGATTTTTCTTTAAAATTCATACTTGTGATGTACTAAATATAGTTGTACCACTTACCCCAGCAGTTTCTCTGCTAGAAAGATTTTTAGCACATTCTCAGTCTATTCTATGCTGAAAGTTTGTGCAGATGAGGATGAGAGTAAAACCGTTTTTGAGAAACATTGAGGAGCAATGGATAGATCAAATTTTATTTTTGCTGCGGATTTATTTACATCCAGTAAACATCAAAATTACTACACGTAATACCTTTAACAAGTTTTTCGACATTCACAATTTTCTTTCGTATTAAAAGTCATTTTGCAATTAAAACTACAACAAAACATTTAGGTACTTACCGAAATTATAGCATGTTCATGTGTTTGAATGTCTAAAGTAACTTTGCATCCACTATAATTAGTCCAATGGGGATAATATGGGTGCTCTGGATTATGATACCACGTTCCATTTTCTGTGCACAGTTTTGTAGCAAAAAGCTGGAATAAGGAACAATTAAATTTTCAATTAATTAATTTATAAACTTTACAATAAATATTACCTAAGTACTTGAAAGTGAACTTATTTCCCTTTAATATTGTGACCTGGAGCCGTAAACGGTTGTTGTTAAAACGAGAGTTAAATCGCGCAACATAATTTATCATTGACTGTGTTAAATTATGCCTCTAGTCTAAAGATTTTAGGTAATACCATTTTCCAAGTGCCAAAACAACATTTAAGGCCAAATTCAATTATATGTACCTACCTATAAATAATTGAGAATAGCTAGTAGTACTAGCGGGCTGGGTGAAAAATCATGCAGTTCATGCAAACTATAGTAAATGGATTTAATATTCGGGGAATTGGACTAGGTAATGATTATTGTAGTAGTACTTTTAATTGATTCTTCAAATTCTGGAGAATTAAATAACTTGATGCTATCTGTATAACGTTGGTAGAATGCGAAAAACGACTGTTTCAGAATCTTGTGTAAGTGTGGATTATGTGCACCATCTGTAACAACAATCAAGGTGCATAGATATACTATATTATAGGAACATGCGTGACCAGTATACCTACAAATAATTAGCAATAACAATAGCAGAAATCCGGATGTCAAATAATAGATTCCAAATGATTAAATGATTGGATTCAATAAATTTGCAATTACTATTAACCAGGTGCAATGCATTTTATTCAATGCAGTGAATGAAAATTTTTGATATAAAATTCTTGGGTAAACATGCACTGCACCTAAGCCAAACAAATTATTTATGTTTACTCACTTATTTTATTATCGTATATCTCGAATTAGATATAGTTCAACCCCTAATGATGAACTGCTGTATTTTCGCGGAATTATGGTCCCGAAAACGAATTTACGTGTAATTTGCATTTACAATCCTGTAGTAGTAGACTCCCCAAGGGTGACCTATTAAATTTTTGCATAAAAGACTGTGGTGAAGTGAAACAATTAGTTTGCTCGGTCCAACTAATTCGATATACGGTATCTTACTTCTTCTGAAAAAATCGCTCTGCATTATTTTTGTTGGGGATTTACCTGGGATTTTTTTGACATTCGAATTGAGCTACCTGTATGCCTAGGTCGCACGTTGTTCAATCTGCCACACATAGCTATATAGTTAAATCTATTACAAAGTTGGCAATTCTTAGGAAAATTGAAAACTGCCTTGAGCTATTTGCAAATAAAATTAAGTAGACAATTACTTCTACCGGGAAACATTCTGCATAGAATCCCGAATCCTTGCTGCAAGGATTTACTCTCCACCACTTCCTAAGTAAAGACTAACAAACAGACTTGGCAATTGTATAACCAAGAAAACTTTCACCAGAAAACATTCACCGTCTACCCACCACACTCCATTTCATTTTATATTACTAAAACGCTGTTATAATATATATTATCTGCTACTCCGTTTTTACTTAAGATTCCGTTATCCTGTAAACTTTAGCAGATCAGCAAGGCAAACAGTGTGGGAACATAACATGCTAACATCACTAACATGCTAATATAGAATACGCAGCCTTCCAACATCTGCATGGCCTTAGACTTCTGACTTCTAACTAGGTACACTCGTACACTTAGATCATGCAAAAGTTTGTCACCGCATTGGCCTTACATATAATTATCATTGTAGGCCTTCATACTTCATTTTTATTGGAAATTTGGCAAAAAATTCAACGCCATGTCAATTTATTATCCAATACATAGTGATCCCGACTTAACCAGATTAGCATCCTTATAATAGAATCACGCACGAATAATTTTAGGAGCTAAAATTGACAATTTTTCCATTTATTTATGTTCCTACCGATTGCCTATATAGTGACGACACATAGTCAATTCTAATTAGGACAGCGCCAATAATCATTGTAGCATTCGTTGTATAGATAGCATAAAGTAAAGGAGTTACAAGTTTGATTCAATTTCTGAGTCTGTTGATCCGATTTTACTACTTTGACATTTAATATACATACGTCTATACAAATTAAATTGCCAGAATACAAATTTGTGTAGTTTAAACTGCAGTGAATTTTATAGGATCAAAGGGCAGGTTTATTCAGCTGTAATGTAAGCCGACAAGGAGCAGAAATAATTGGCTCATGTTGCTTATAGACACTGTGGAGCACCCAGTTACTAGCATCCAGTTTCCTCCTCTCTTCCTTTTCACTTGAAAACATACGAACGCGGCATCAGGCTCAATTTATTTTCTCTACAGAATTAAGCTAACATCCTGTGTCTTTATATTCTATTTACCTATTAAGGTACTTTTGCTCCTTTTCGTTAGTGCCTTGGTATATATTATTTCGCTGTTTTAACAAGCTAAATATCTTTTTGTGTCTGATTTCAGCACCCAGTTGTGTTATTTAAAAGCAAAGGAGCAAGGGCACTTATTTGACATCCTAAAGGCATTAGCTAAAAAGGAAGAACAAGGATTTTTAACGAAACGATTCAATAAGACGTACTTCCTTCCTCCGCCCGTCGTTAGCAATGAAATAACTGATTTTTCTTGTTTCAGTATTATATAGTTACCTTGTTGTTAAAATAAGTATAACCATTATAAACACGCTCAATATTTCTATGAAATACTCATTTCCTGTGACATATTATTAGCCTTTCATCAAAGCGTGCTATTATTTTACGGATGTACTAAAGCACATACTTCAATTAGTAAAATTGTCATACCAAATTGAATTTTTGATGTACAACAAATCTAAAATTATGCTTTCCCTTTCCTTCCACCGAGATGTTTAACTTTATGGGTGTCTGCGAAATAAAATCTCTTCTATTATACTTATCTACATATCTATGTATTTTGGGACTTATTATACGCTTTTAGGATCTATACGCAATACTACGAAAATAATTCTATCTAATATTCTATAGAATTCTATAGACTAAAAATCCAAAATATCCATCCAGCTAGAATAACAACCGACAACGTATAAAGATTACTATGATAACTATTATACTAAGACTAGAACTAGACTAAACTAGTCATAAAGTAAATAACAATAATATTATGGAAAATAATGGGACATTTACTTACCCGTGTGTCGAAATGAGGATAGTCGGGACAAGGCAATCTGCTTAATTGTCCTGCTGGAGTTTCACGCCAACATAAGACGGAGTCCCAAATTGTAGGGCAATATCCTTTCAAAAAATGATTTTCCTCAATTCATATTAGTAAGCAAGGTTTTATAAAATAGAAAAATTAACTTTTCTAAAAATAAATTTATTATTATTACCAATATTTTTAACAGAATTATTTAAGAGATTACTAGTCAATTAGTAAATTAGGAGAATACTTACCTTCAGTATACCCTTCAGCTTCATATTTTCGTAAGCAAATTTCTTTCAGGAGTTCCGAACGAAGCTGTGGGGTAGCAATCGTGTGGTTATTTTTGGGAGGAATAGCTGATTGCGAATTTGAACTGATTTTTTCCTCCATTTGGTCAATATTCAATGAGGAAGATAATACTTAGCCGAATGTACGAGTGTTTTGTGAGTTGACATTGTCTTCTTCTGAGTATTCATGAACGCCAATTAATGGCAACCTACTGATATAAATTATATTAATATATCTGTATATGCTTTGCAAAGAATTTTCAAACTACAATCTTCAGTTTATTACAAGAAATGTACACAAAGATGAAAATCCCATTTACAAAATCGTCCTAGTGCCTTTCTCACAAACTGAAACAAATTAATTGGCAGCAGTGAACGGGTACTCCGGTTCTAATGACATGTGACTCATTTGAAAGATTACAAATCTACCGTACTATTTGTAAATTACCAGACGTATACAAAATAACGTGAACTAAAATTATTTGAATAAATAAATTATTAGGGTCTATTAATTAGTACCTAAGTCGGTGAACGGTGACCCCCAATACAATTTATAAAGTAGGTAGTAATAGTAATTAAATTATAAGCTGAGCATAGATACCTACTAGTATACCCACCCACAACACCTACATGCAGTTACATATGGACTACGTCAAATTAAATCTGTTCCATGCAGTTTTTCTATCACACGCCAGCTTCTTAATATTTCAAAACCATTTTTTCACCTCACAAAAATCCTATTCCAACTTTAATAACAGTCCTCGTGAAGGAAACAATAAATATACTATCAGTGAAAATGAGTATACTATCAGTGAAAATGTCTTACAAGTAAGTTACTTACAAAGTTACAAAGTTAACATTAGGAAGGAATTTAGTGATTGTCATTTCGTTGTCATTTCGTTGCTTTCATATTCATCGTACATAGTAATTCGTTGATAAAGTAGGTATTATAATAATTTGTTATTGATATGTCGCATGGAAAGGACATTTACGAAATTGAAATTACTTACGGCAAAAAAGAGCAGAAAGGATTGCTTTTAACAAATTTTAACTGATCAGGTTGGCTGAAGTGTCGATTTGTATGAATTTACCTTCCCAAGACTCAGATTTAGAATAGGATGTGAATGTGATCTATGGGAAGGGAACGAAAAATATGCTTTCCCTCACTTTACAAAACCTTATAATTAAAACAGAGGATTTTCCATACTAATTTTAAAAAAACCCTTACTTTAATACCACAAATTTAAAACAGTGAAAATACTTGTTATAATTAATATTAAATCTTGATTGACTTTGAATGAATGAATGAACTCTTAGTGAAAGTCTTTCATAGAAAGTAAAAGTGAATAACAACATAACAAGTCAAACGAAAGCTGAGGGGATTACCTGGTTCAGTTTACCCCTTCTGATTTGCGTTTATCTATAGTGTCGCCGGTCGCCTCAACAAAAGCAGAGAAAGTAGGTACGACGGAACTCGGAACATACCGTCAAACAAAATCGGTTCGCGTGGAGTGGAGGAGCCATGTAAATCTTCCATGTGTTTAATAGGTTTAGTGTACACAACTTGAAAGCTATTGTTAGACTATCAAGGGTGGAATGAAAGGAGATCTCTTTACAAAACTCAATTAACACGATCGTATCAATGTGTTGAATGGATTGTGGGTCTATATAATATCTGTCTGGATAAAACTCCATATACATTCCATGCGTGTGAGAAATCTGCTTCATTTCCTGTTGACAGTTTCCCCTTCTTTGAATGGGCTGACAGTTGACAGCAAGACAGCAAAGTATTTTTAGAATTATTGTTGATATGGATTCAAGGATGCAACACTACCTACTTGCTGATACTCCCACAAATGTTTAACATCTGATTCTGATACCTGTCTGATATTATTAAAGATGTGGATATTGTGTAATAACTTAATTATTGTATGTATTACTCTGGTAATAAATGCAAATATCACAACAACTGCCTACCTAATTTTCCACGAACGAGGGAAGAAGTATGTAGATAAGAAGAATGAAATATATGTTTTTGTTTTTGTTAGCTACCAAATTGACATTGACGTTGGTAATGTCGCATCAGATCAGACATAAGTAATATGAATTGAGTGTGGGTGGAATTGTGAGAGTAGGAATTCGAACTTCAACTCACAATCAGTAATTTATTTATTCTATCCTTACTTCTGCAAAGTGCACATCACAGAATAGATAAAACCTCTCACATATAAATAATATAGCAGCAATAGGAAAACGAACCGAACGGAAGTGACAACATCTCCGTCTCTGCTTTTCATTATTTTACTGTTTGAGTGAGCCTTCAGCTCTCATTGTGTTAGAAATATCCAAATCGTGTTTATTCAGTGAAAATTGTATCACACCTAGCATATCGTCACCACAAGTCACGTCACACGTCCTTTGTCAACAAGATATACCCAAATAGATTAGACGAACCACTTCCTCCCCGTAAATAATGTTATGCAAACGCGCTTAATTTTTGATTGTGTGCGAATTGCTTGATTGATCTGGTAACAAATGATATCATATCCAAAAGAGGAGATATCTAGGTATAGCTATAGTGGTGTGGTACGGATGGTGACGGTATCATAATCGAATCATAACCTCCCTTCTGTCCCTGGGACCTAAGGGAGGGGTGACGATGCTCTGACCTGGCAGAGTTTCCAGTCTTTCCAGTATCGCTGGACATAATAAATATAAAGGTTGGACGCAAAATAGAAAACAAACAATTCGTTTCATGAAAATGATAAAGTCAATAGTTAAATTAAAAGGGGAAGAAAATTAGATAAGCTATTATACAATAATATATTAAATATTGGATGGGATGCCGAATTTGGATTTTTAGGTGAGAAATTTCGGTTAAATTATACTAACATAACAATGCCCACGGAACCGAGTGCATAAGAATTTCCGTGAATGAAAATCTGTGAACAAGGAAAGTAATCTAATCACGTCCAAGAGCTCAGGGTACAAGAATGAGCCAGAGACTGTTGGATTAGATGTTGGATTGAAGATTTTGCCATACATTTTCCATGTTATTACCTATTATATTTACTACATCATGCACAGCGTCGACAGCGTGTACGCAGATATACTAATGTTTGAAATCGATGAGCTACAGATTTCGCGAAATAAGTTAGATGTCTTTGCACTTGTAGTAAGTTTGAAATTCGTATAGGAATTATGTTGTTTTACTATTGAAAAGATTATTATCTGATCTGATCTATTACTATATATGCAGCGTGTGGTCTACAACCAAATAGTTCCGCAAGAAAAATCTGTATAGGCGCAATTCCTCTTGGAATGAAGCAAACTGGATGAAAACCTTGAAATTCTCTTACTTACTTTCGAAATTAAAGGAAGTAGAGTTGGTTGCCCTTAGAAAAATAATTGCTTTCACCAGGTAAGATGCATAGAGAAAGAAATTGATTTTTCCAACAATCTGCTTCTGCGGAAATGTGAAGCTTCTGTACTTCAGGCCCTGGCCGTGGCCCTATTGTTTTGTACATATCCAACGCGACCACTTTCACTGCAGCAGGAAACGAGGTTTTAATAGGAAAGGAACTGCTTCTTCCACAAGATTGTTTGCTTTGGTTCTGTCAAGTTATAACACCAAAAAAATCCTGAATACCTAGTATTATAAATATTTGTGCACACCATCACGAAACAAATCTATTGCTCATTACAGCATAATATCATTTTGCCTTGCCATGATTTATTAGCACTTTATACCCAAAATCGTTATAATACTAAATATAGTTGCATTTGTTTGGTTACTTAAAATTTTCTAATGTTGATTAGTGTTTGACATGTCGTATACTAAGCTATTGTTCTAATATTGGAAGTACTAATTGAAGCCTCTAACGAACAATTTCTGAGTAAAAGTAAGCTTTTGTTAAAACTTTTGTTTTGTTAGCAATACAAATATTGTTGCAGTAGGTATGGTATATGGAGAGAATGGGGACTAGGAGTATTCATGTTAAATGCTCTGCCCATGCTCTGCCTAATTATTCATTTCCAGTGAATCCATTAAAAAGTACAGTATAATTATTATTTAGTAATGTACATTTAGGGATGCAAGATGCAAGGATATAAGCCCAAAAACGATCCAATTATTGCGATAAAAAATATCAGATTAAAATGGCGAACCATTACAACTATTCCTCAATTTTCTACAGAAATGAACAGGAACAAGTGAAATAAAAAAGATAACTAACCTACCCCAATCTAGCCTATAACCTGCCTACATAACCTAAAAGCTTATGTAGGCAGTTGAAGAGAATAGTTTTATGTAATGGCCGACATATTTATCTTGGCCATGTTTACAGCAATAAAGTGTCATTCCTTTGCACTCTAAATAAATTCTTCAGATGACTCGAGAGCGACAAAAAATAGATGACCAAATCAGTGAAGTTGAAAATTCGTTATTTATTGCTTTGTGTGATAGTAACGTGTGCATAGTGTGCAAGTGTGCATACAGACAGAGATGCGTTTTATTTAGCCTACCGCTGAATGGACATCATCGGATCGGAAGAGCCCTAAATAAGTTACCCCAAAACTTGTAATAAAGCCCATGGGGCTCTAGTCAATTTCACACTCTTTTTTGGCCCTTATTAAAGCATGATGGGGGCTCTAATAAGCGTTTTACGGTAAGCACAAAATAACTCGTTCCTTCCCCCTATGGTGAAAGAGTCAACGAATCTCTGAAGCAGACCATCTTAACGCATGTAATAATAATATTACTATGTAATAAAGATGACAGTAGGAGATAAGCTACAAGACAAGCCAATGTTTATAAAGTAGGTAAGTTACATGCATTATGCATAATTTTTATTGCAGATTAGAATGGCACCCTACGCAGTAATTGACTCAGTGCATTATTGCATCTAGGCCCTATATAGGTTATCATATTATTATTCATTTATAGCCAGTTAGTTCTAGGTATTATTTACTATTTTTCCGGTTCATCTACTTTGCACTTTACGCTTTACATCTTTGTTTACTCTTCACATTTAATCTACGATGCATGCCTTTACGTAAAATTACACGTGATGGTAAATCACTACGATTTAATGACACACTAGTATAAGGCTCATACTTAGGATATTTTTTATTTGGGAAATGCATGCGAGCAATATATATAGTATAAGAATGAAAACTATATAGGTAGGCACCTATATATCTTTGCATACAATGTCACATGAAAGTTATTGAATATTTGCAAAATAGTAGTACACCTATGTATAGAAATTTAAACTTTTCCATATTTACTAATGGTAGTTAATGGTGTAAAAAATTAGTCCAAACTTAGCCTTTTCCAGAAATGGGTCTTTTAAATCTGGAACAGAAAGCGTTTATCGCTGACTCTTACGCCTGGCATCCGGTAATTACCGATATACAGATAAGATTCAGAGTTTTTAATTCCTCCACAAGATGGGAAATTAGGGATATTCGACGAAAAAAGCAATTCTTCCGTTGCAATTAAAAGTGGTAGTAAGAAAACAGATTGCACTGATGAAAATATAAGGACGTATAGTTGGGACAGAATTTCAGAGAGGTTCACGCGCAGTGGCCACAGAGGCTATCCATATTGCATATTACTTTATCTTTATTTATCGTAGAATTTAATCTTTATCCTCTTTCCAAGATGTAAACCTCATTAAAATCGGAGTACCCGTTCAAAAGTTCTTAAAGGCCAAACACCCTCTAGTTCTGTTTTCACCACCTTGCATAAACAGATCTACATCTCCTAGAACTTTGCTTTCTCGCATTCTTCAGAGCTTATAGTATTCTAGAGATAATTTCATAAGTTCTATGAACCCGAATTACAAATATATTTTATGCCGCCTGTACTAATAGCCTCACCAGAAGACACTGTTTGGAAAAAGATGAAGAAGGTAAAAACTGGGGCAGCCAAAAATTCTAATCAGGATTACAGAATTTATAATTATTCAAAACTTACCATGTGTTGGCTTTCTTACAGCAGGATTTTTATCGACGGTAGACAATAAATTGGAATACCTACCTAGTAGATGTAAAGTTTTTTTATGTTGTTTTATGTTGATAAATTGGTAACTGCTTTCCCCTACACGATTGTTGTATTATAGGTGATGTCCCTTTATCGCTTTATACTTTATATCCTGCTATAGTAGAACTTTATTAATGCTTGTTTTATGTTTTGCTTTATCAATTTTACGATTTCACTGTGTGTGTAGCAATGGTTTATTTTGTTAATTAAGGTCAATTTAAATAAAAATGGCTTAGTGTTTAAGGTAATTTTTGACAATCTGTCTGTCTGTGACTGACGTGATTGTGATGTATCGATGTGGGGAAAACTGTCCCTCTGTTGTGCTATTCTTATTCTTGAATGGTCAGGGTCAGGAGAGAGAGAATATATTTTGGTCTGCTTTTGACTTGAGATGAGATGAAACTGAGGACTGAGAGTTGGTTGACTTTTGTGAAGCTGGAGAGACTGGAGTGGAGGAGGCTGAGGAATCTGATCTGGTGTGACGTTTAGCTCTTTGCGTCGAGAAAGTCGAGATCTTCGTGGTCTTTATGATATGTACGCTGCAGTGAGTGTGACAGTCTGACAGTGCGAGAAGTAGTTAAGACGTAAGAGTAAGACTACCTGAACTTTTAACTCATTCTTTCCTATACCTACGCTGAGAGTGAGAGTGAGACTGCATGGATGGTCCTTTCTATACCAATAGCTATTATATACCTCCTACACTCCTACCGTCCTACCCTACCTACCTACCAAAGGAATATTTTGCAATGGAAATGTAAACGTAAACGACATATTATTGTAACATTGTACATCTGTTCCAACCTGGTAGAATACCACTGAAGCTATTAATTATTATTACCTTGGCATATTACATGTAAAATCTAACTGCTGCAGCTAAGTAGTTAATTTCTGAATTCCTGTAGCTTTGATGAAAAGCAAATTTTAGTTTCAAATGGTATCCTATTAAATGATGACCTTTATAAGTATGGCATATGTAATATGTATGCAGGTCTGTTGAGATACAAATAAAAAAGAATTAATATACTACCAGACAAGATATAGACGTTAGACATTAGATATCCATACTAATTATGGATGTACGCTAAAATGCAGAAATGCAAACGTGAATGCTATTTAAGGGGAAATCCACGATACGCATAGGTATATTATTATTTCAGGGATTATTAAGACACTTTTCTTCACTGAAGTTTCGATAGAGCACCGTCTGCACTTGCTCAGTGGTAACTGGTTACTATAGAGTATATCATTTTTTAGGGCAGGTTAAGTAGGGACATTTTTGTGCTAGACTTCTACTCTTCATGGTACCAATTAAGAAAATAAAGTTTTTAACTCGTACACGAAGCCTTCTATTTGTAAACTGGACATAATTAAGTAAGTATATATATTTCTGAAATACACTACATTTTTTTCCAATTTTTACATTGATGGCGACATTTTCTTCGTGAAACCCTTTTTCATATTTGAGGACATTTTTCAAAGACTAATCGAAGCTTCGCATTTGATGCATTTGATCGATTGATAGCTCAATAAACTGTGAAATTATCGTTGAATATGTCTGCCTTTGTTTCCTATAGACCTCCTGGGGCTATCTATGGCAGGGGAAACGTTCGATCGTTACATTATTACAACATCGTTGTGTTGTGTCTGTGTGTTGTGTGTATCAAATATTTCAACAATTCTTACCGAAGAGTATCTAACCTTAATTAAATGCAATTCTCAATTTCTCCATATGTTAGTATTCTTCAAATAATACTTCTGAAAGGAAAACGGTTATCAGCCGTTTCTATCTTTTCGACCTAAATATTAGTTTTGCAGGGTAACCATAACTAAACCATTCTACTCATCTCCTGACGAAGCTCCGAAGGAAGAAACGAATCACTTTCTCACTCCTTTTTGTTGACGGAAAGGCCATGGATATGCAAAAAATATTCTTACATTTCTTTGCCTTAAATACAATAAAAACGAATTCTCAAGACTTTTTGACAATGAAAAACACTGAGTTGTTTTTCTTGAAGATTCATAGAGTTGATGACAACGTATTGTACCTTTTTAAAATGAAAAGGAAATCCTGTTCGTGCCAACTATATTTTTACAAGCATAATATCATATATTAGATTTGACTTAGATGATGTCTAATCACTTTCTCATTACTTAAAAAGATTATAAAATCCAAGACTGCGTAACAAAGAACATAAATAATAGATATAAATAATTAAGTGTATAATATAGTAGGTTGTAGGCATTCATACCTATATTGAATATAATTATGTGTAGCATTTATTTATTTAGTCACCCGGGATGATTATGATGTGGATATGTTACTTAAACAGCAGGCTACTTTAATATTTGGCATATATTATATTACGATCTCGTTCAAAAAGTAATCTTCGTGTCTTAACTTTACGGATTTACAGATAGTGCATAGTCTAGTACCTATACCATAACAATTTTACTAATTTGATTTGGCCATCAATTCCTTCGTAGATTGGATGATGCATTTATGCCACCGTTCACTACACTATATACCTATCGCATCGTAGTAATTCTTAAGTGGACAGAACACCTACAGCGTGTACAGACTACAGAGTTACGAAATAAAACATTTGAGCAATTTGAGTACTGCGACCTTGCACGCAAACCAGGTAATTCTGTTATTAATTTAATACCGGACAGGTGAGCAGTTTTTTATGATATTATTATGATATGTGTTATGTAGTTGTATCACTTGTATCTATGTCAAAGTTGTGTGTCTTATGTTGGTAGCTGAGATGGGGCATATATTGAGAAAATATTAATATCCAGTATTATGCAAGGATTAGTGACATTGGTAAAGCAAAACTTGTGGTATGGCTAGCCGTCTTTTCCTTTGGTTGAACTGCTTGCAGTCTACTACTCATGCAGAGTGGCATTGTTCTCTGATAGACACGACAATAGTTGAGCAACGTTTCCTCACTTTATGTATGTAATACATCGACTATGACTAGTCAACTCTAATTGATTGGCAATAGTTATGTTTTACTAGTTTACAACCAAGAAAATATATAACTTCTACATTGTTAGCGGAAAAGTTAAGTCTGAAGTCTGAATTCAACTGGAAGAGTTTACTGGAGTTTCTAATTCGGTTGATTTGGAGACTGTTGGACTAGACACTGAATTACAAGTAAATAAGGAGAGACTTAGGTGTTATGTAATTTTGTAACTGTTTTATCTAATTCGGTTGATTTGGAGACTGTTGGACTAGACACTGAATTACAAGTAAATAAGGAGAGACTTAGGTGTTATGTAATTTTGTAGCTGTTTTAAATTCCAATCATGCATCCATTTACTTACAAATAACCTTAATAACAGTTAGGAAAGCATTTTTCTTTCCAAGATCTCTCTATAATTTAATCTGTTCATGCAGAATAACTTTGCATGAAGTAATACTATTATTGTTATTGTCACTACTTGCTGAGGAGGAAAAGAATTTCCAATATAATTTACATATATAATTAACTGGTGAGAAAAGTGTCACTTCAGTTGCGAGCACTATATCCTATCAAGCCGTAGGTACATTTACAAATTGATATTATTGTTGCGGCCAGATTTCCAGTTCTTGCAATAAATATATTCCAGTATATTTTTGTGTAATGTAATTGGATACATGATACATCATGTCGTGCTAATTCTCTTGGGTTTATATTTGACCCATCAAAATAGAAAATTCGTTGCTCCAATTATTATTTTTTGATGAAGTAATTAAATCAATTCAAGTCATATTCTTAATCTTAAAGCATATATAAAAGTTTTTCTTTCATTACATAAACTCAAAATGTGTTGCGAATTGTTAACGTTTCAGAAAATTTCATTCTTTGTTTTACAGAATACGCCTAAGTCAAAATGTATAAAATGGATACGAATATAACAGGAGCAGATAATAATATCACATCAGACATGGCCCTAGACTACCCTCAAGTCAATGCAATTTACAATCCTGGAGACATAGGTTTCATACTAGCATCTACGGCATTAGTATGGCTGATGATTCCCGGTATGGGATATTTTTTTCCTATTCTATCAATCCATTTCTTTTTTGAATATTTTTATGATAAAGGTAAATAATTACAAAATATTTTTATTTATAATTTTTTCTTAATCACAAATGATATTATGTATAGATTTCCAATTTAATTATAAGTAAATAGTTACAAATGAATAAGTAACGGTGGTGAGTATATAGTAGATAAAAATATTTTGCAGGCGTGGGTTACTTCTACAGCGGTATGGCAAGAACTAAAAGTGCTCTATCTCTGATAATGCTCAGTTGTTGGTCCGTGGCTGTGGTTTCTCTTCAGGTAAATATATTTTAATATTCAGATTAAAATTTCCTACCTAGGTACCTATATGCGATAATTAATATTGTGCATAATTTCTATATTATTTTTTAATTTTATGTAAAATAAAAACTAAATTTTTTTGTTAATAATCTTCTGACTGTTTGGTGTAGAATTATGAAATCAATTTTTAAATCATAAATGTCGACTTTGTTGTATACACAGTGGTTTCTTTTTGGCTACTCATTAACATTCAGCAAAACGGCAAGTTCTTTTATTGGAAACTTTGACAATTTGTTCCTTAATGGAGTACACAGTGACAAAGTTGGAGATGATTCTAAACTTCCGGATATTGCCTTCTGCTTATATCAAGGAATGTTTGCGGCGATTACTCCTGCACTTGCAATAGGCGCTGCGGCAGAACGAGGAAGATTTCTTCCTACCGTCGTTTTCATATTTTTGTGGACAACTTTTGTGTATGATTTTCTTGCTTGTTGGACTTGGAATCCCAACGGATGGTCTTTAGTGATGGGTGGCTTAGATTTTGCGGGTGGAACTCCAGGTAAGCATACATGAACCCATTTTGGAACATTAAAAACAGTTTATAAATAAAATAAAGGTCCAAAATGTGTCTTTACAGTTCATATAAGTTCGGGTGCTGCAGCCTTAGCTTATGCCATGATTTTGGGACGCAGAGAACAAGCTGATGAGGAAGTAAAACCCCACAATATGGCAAATGTTGTACTGGGAACTGCCTTTATTTGGTTTGGATGGTTTGGCTTTAATGGAGGTTCTGGTAATTTTTTGAGACGATGTTAAAAAATACTAATAAATGTAAAAAAAACTGCGATTTTAATGAGATTTTTTGATGCTAGCGCTGCAGCCTAATGTCCAAGCAGCCATGGCATGTTTCGTGACAAACTTATCTGGATCAGTCGCAGGAATAACTTGGGTACTCATGGATTATCGTCACGAGAGAAAGTTTTCTCCATTGGGATTTTGTGCAGGTAAATTTGCAAGATTAAAAAATAAATAAAACGTAAGTATTTTTTGCACTGCTAATTTTTTAATAATTAGGTGCTGTTGCGGGTCTTGTTTGTATCACACCTGGTTGTGGATTTGTCAGTCCAGCTTCCAGCATCGTATTCGGAGTCGCAGGAGCTATATGTTGCAATTTGGCGTTGAACCTGAAGAAGTTTATACCTTATGACGATGCATTGGATGTGTTCGCGGTTCATGGAGTTGGTGGGATTGTCGGGAATCTACTGACGGGTGTTTTTGCTCAGAAAGAATTCGGTGCTGAAAATGGAGGAGGTATTGACGGGAACTGGATTCAAGTCGCCTATCAAGCAGCGGACAGTGTTGCTGGACTTTCTTGGAGCTTTGTCGTCACCTACATTATCCTCTTCTTTATGAATAAGATCCCGGGGCTGAGTCTTAGGGCGGAAATCGAGATTGAAAGAAATGGATTAGACCAGGCGGAATTGGGTGTAGCCTGCTATGAGTACATAGAAGAGGTCAAAAACTCCAACCAGTCTGTAGCTAATATTGAAAATGGATTAAATATTGAGGTCCAGAAAAATTTGGATGATAATCCCTTGGGAGATATTGTTCCGATGCAAACGATATTCAAAGCATGAAAAAATTACGTCGATAGAATTGAAAATTCAGTTTTGTTACAAATGAAAATAGATACATATATATAATTAGTATTTACACAGGGTGACCAAAATAGAACCGGATAGTGTTTGACGTCTATTGGCTTATACATTTGAACGAGTTTTAATGAAATTTACATCAATGGAAAGATAATAAAATTCTGTGCTAGAGAAATATATGGCTGATATTAAAAATTAGGTCTCGCTACTAAGGTCAGCGCAAAAATAAAAATGAGAAAATCTTGCTTTTCTTTGCAATTGTTTGACTTTCTCTCACTTTCACCGTTTCTCCTCATTAAATTTTATTTCTGCCCTCACCTTATTAGGAGTGAGATCCACTTTCCGATAGTAACCAAATTATTATTACCGTTACTAACATAGAATTTTATTCTCATTCCATTATTGATGCAAACCTAATTAAAATCGGAGTACCCGTTCAAAGGCTATTAGAGGTCAAACACCATCCGGATCCGGATAGATTTTGGTCGCCATGTATAGTAAGGTATAATATGGTACATACCTATACTTAATAAGTATCAAGGTGCTTTGCATGTCATAATACATTACATATACCTAGGTAATAATAAAACATACATAATATATATAATAATACTTGTTCTATGATGCCAATTGTTGTCATTGATTTGGAACGCGATGCAATAGATACAAACATTATGTAAATAGATCTGTAGGTGTAATACCTTTTATTCTTGCATTTTATTCATTGTGGAGAAAGTTTTTGGTTATTTATTACCGTTGGCCATTTATTTTTTTGACCGAAGTATGTGAATAAGTATTTGTTATAATATAGTCACAAATATAATTCCTAGATGAAATAAAGCACTTCTTTATGAATGAAGGATGTTTATGTTTACTTCCCAGCATAATTATGAGATAATATTATTATGACTACTATATGAACTGTTATAGCTGTAAAACATCAGGAGTGGCATTACTTACCTGTCTTTAGCATAAAGTCAATTATAATATTGACGTTAAATAGTCATTAATCGTGTAAGATAATGTGAAAATTGAAAATTCCAATGTCGAAAATAAGGGTAAAAAGGGTTTTCGGTTCGGACACTATCTTAAAAGTTTGGAAAAATCTCATGTTCTCAGAATATCCATCAAAAATCCTCGCCCATCCTGAAGCTGACTTGGCTCGTCCCCTGATGGAGGTGAAGTGATACAAACCAACAAACCTAAGATAGCAAAGAATTAGAACAGCTAGCTGTGCNAAGATAGCAAAGAATTAGAACAGCTAGCTGTGCATTAACGCGGCAATTTGAAATCTCCATAATCAAAATTTCCTATTTCTGAAGGTGTCAATTTCTCGGACGAACTTCTCCACCTCGGACCGGCGAAATCTCTGTTTGTTCATGGTTTGTTCTTTGATATTTGATACTGACGACGAGAGGACAACGCTATTTGCATTTATCGTACTTCAGTTAGTCATTCTCCTGTCCACTACGTCCTAAAGAAATAAAGAATACATAAAAAGCTAAAGGGACTGAACAGAAGTAAGGTTGAAAGGGTAAATTGCGGAGGTAGAGAATGTGGAGGTGGATTGTAAGAAACGTTAAAGAAATTGCGTAGGTGTTGGCACTTTGGCAGATGTGGAGGTGGAGAGAAATGTTGAGACAGTCGAGGTTAAAGAAAATGAAAACTAAAGATTCATATGATGTATGAGAAATTTAGTCTTAGTGGCTTTAGTGGCATAAGGCGTAATCTTGTTGCTTGTAACCTGAACCTTGAGTTTAAAAATTTTAAATTTGCTACTATCAACTCTAGATATCAGAAAGAAATTAGTAGTTAAATTCTAATAATATTTACCCCCTTCTCATTTCCTTGCCTTCACATTCGCATTTTTGGGGCATTTCAGTGTGTATCATTACATTCCTCCACACTTGCCTCCACCTCCGCACACCGCAATTTCTTTTACATTTTCCTCCATTTTTACATAAAGGTAACTGATCAAAAAGCATTAAACAAAATTAAGAGTCAATATCAAAGTTTGTAAAACATGAATTACAGAAATTCTAATGTAAATGACTATTTTTCTAATTCTACAGGGATTTTGAAATCGGATTAACTTCACCAAAATAAAAATAATTAATTTCTGGAAATACGCATATGGAGGGTTAGTGAGTTAGTGCACAGTACACACAATTCTATACTCGTGGCGCATGTCAAAGAGTAAAAATAACAATTTGTATTATATTTTAAATAGAAATAAATCTGCCAACGATGAATAGTTGTGCTTTATGCTTCAGTGGACTGGAGGAAGAAGCTACACCTTGCTACTCTGCACAATTATCCGAGTTATGTCGGAAATATTTGCACTCTGCAATTACTGAAGAAGCTCTTCTTTGGCAGTCGAGTGACAAAACTTTACCGTTCTGCCCAAAATGCTTCGAGTCAGCGGAAGAACTAGTTGATCTAAGCGAACAGTTGGAATTTTATCAAAAAAGAATTTCTGAGTTTATTTTTGTTTTATCATTGGAAATTCTCCATCGTCGACGAAAAATCTCGAAATCCAGACACAAAACAAGTAGAAGTAACTCTGGGAAGGATCTAATAGAATTCGACGTTTTTTCTTTATCCAATTCTGATTCCTGGAATGTCGCTTCTGCCACTCCTGGGACATCAGTGCCACTTAGGAAAAAATCAGAGCGACCAGCGAATATAAATAAAGCCGAATTCAGCGATCTGTTGAATATTTCGAGGGTGACTGCCGATGAAAAAACTGTTGATGATGCAGTTGACAAAATAAAATTGGAATACGGTGACCATGATGAGATTGATAAAACCCTTCACTCCAGGGGTTCCAACTATAAGGATTCCGCATTCTTAACAGAGATAGACGAGATCATAGATAGCTCTAACGAGACGAACGAAAAGCAGAATCCAATGCTAAGGCTTCAAAGTAAATGTCAATTATAGCTGCTGTTTAATTTACATACAATTTTTGTTGTTTCGGTCTATTTTTTTTAAATTATATTTTATTGGTTTATTCATGAGTGAGGAATGAAATTACTCAGAGTACATAAAGCAAACGTAATTCAACGAATAACGAAAAATCATATTTAAGGACTATGACAATACTACTAACTATAATATGAAACATAATTTATTTTCTATAATATATTCCGAGTTAATTGTAATAAATGTAATTGTAATATCGATAATGTTAATTTTCTCTTTGTAGTACCTAACTACTGATAGATAATGATATTCAAAAAAGTTTTAATCCAATTTAAGATAGTGTATGGGCAAATAATGTTGTTGTCAATCTTGATAGGACTGCCATGTCACGGGAAAAGAGGAAATGTTAGCGTAATGAGAACAGACAATAATGGTCAACACAAATACGGAAAACATCATAAAAGGTATACAAACAAGCCCTCCTCAAAAGTTCAAATACCAAATTGTCATTTAAAAAATGGTGACTTTTATTGTAATAAAATTAAGGGGAAAATCTTTAAAAATGTCAAATATAAAATCAAATAGGAAAAATTCAAACTTTAGACTTTCTGCTAACCTAAAGTAGGCAGGCATTACATATAAACATAGAAAACATAGTCACTCATAGTAGGTATTGTTAATTATTTAAATAATAAACCTTTGTAAAAAAGCATGTAAAAGTAGCGGTAAAAGTAGAATGTTATTTACTCAATGTAAAATGCTTTTGTAAAATACTTTTTTTAGTCTACTCAAATGTGAGTAGCACTAGCCGGTCTACATAGCCAGGAGGCCACAAAATACAATACGAAGCATATAAAAACAAAAGGTCACGGGGTCATCCGATTGATCCGTCCGATCCTTTTTCGAAAGGAACCTCCGCCCTGATTCCACAAAGACATGTTA
>JABASI010002152.1:0-20826 GCA_019776505.1 Tomocerus nigrus
TTTCCCAGGTGTCCAACAAAATTGAGTGGGAAATGGGAATATCCGAAGCCTTGGAAAGAAGGTGTAATTTATTAAATAGAAGGGAAACGGTAATCCCTTTCCAACTTATCAGCTAATAACAATATGAAAAGGAACCAAAGGATGAAGACGCAGGAAGCCCATATTAATTGAAATAAAAGTACTGATTTTTTTAAAAGCGTGACGATGATCTGACATATATGAAATGTAGTCGAATGAAATATCATTATGAGATCGCGGGCAAAAATTAAAGAAAGTGGTACATAATTCATTGAATTAAAGCACGATAGCAGCGCCTTTTAAAATTATCTGCAGATGGCATTATGAATCACTGCCAAAAGATTCATTAGAGCTCAAAGTTTATCTGACAATGATTCTTTACAATATCTATGAATTTTCCTACTTAGGACATCGTTTATTTATGACAGTGAATTTAGCCCAAATTTATTTGGTAGATTGGGAACCGTAATGTTATTATGTGTCCAAAATACTCACAATAGTAAATGTTGGATATGAAAAGACTGTGGGTGTAACGTGAGGAATAATATCTTAACCTTGAGCTATAAGTTCGCTCCAATACATTTCTATGCATCTCATCATTTTGTAAAGTTAGATATTTGTCTCAGACAACCGTTTAAATTAGGGATATATATTTTTTAAAGAGGAAATCGCTACCAATTGTATGCACTGCGTGTCTAAAGCATTGTATCTACAAGAAGTGGTTAGGTAATTGTATTGTGTGTATTCGTTAACACATCTCTAAAACTCAACTGTTGGCTGACTGAAATTTATTAATTGGATTTAATGTGGTGTTTCGATCACGATTTCCAGTCATAGAGACTGCGACATGCAACACAGTGCTTTAGATGCTATCTGTACATAATAATAACATACGTAGCCAATAAAAGTGTGTTATTATGATTCTTATCACAGTCTATTTTGCGAGGTTTTTTCCACAAGTGTGTTCTGCGATAATAATATGACAGAAGAAGTGTAAGAGGGATATATCCGAATATTGTAGCTATGTGGAATGCCTGGTCGGTTTTGGCATGCATGTAGTGATGGCCATAGAAGTGAGACACAACAGGTTGCCCTGTTTCAGCTTATAGGAATTAAATGTAGAGTTTAGGTAGTTTCCCTTTGGATTTTGTAATTGTATTGTTATGTACGTGGAGAATGGATAAATTTTATGGCTTGCGCCTGAATTTTCCCCCAGAATACTTGGCATCTGCTGAAAATAAGGTTTTTATGAAAGAAGTTTAGGTACGCGTGAAAATGATTTATTGTTTTTCTTTACACTAGTTTGCTCTTTATGGCCTAGTGTGTGTATAGAGAGGAATAGAGGAGGAGCAGCATCGTAGTTAAAAGCGATGTAAACTGTCCTCGTAACAGACATGGCAACACAACACACTACGTAGTAGTTACAAGTAAATCTGCATGCTTGGAGTAGCGGATTGTGGAATTGTTTGTTCCTATTATAATAAAGTACAGTGGGAACGGGTATGAAAGGAAGAAAGCAGGACGGTATGACTATGCCTCATAAAAATAGGGCTGTAAATAAAGTACCCCCGCTCTATGCTGGTATAAGTAGATGGAGAAACAGAATGGATAGTATGAATATGTAGGATTTCTTTTGCTTTCCATTGAAAAACTTTGTTTGCTTCCGTTAATCTTAAGCAAATAGTTTTCCTAAGTCTTGAGAATTCTCAGTGGAATGTTTTTCAGAGAAAATGGAAGGCATAATGTGTGAGAATGCAGCCATTCTTAAAATTAATATGTTGATGGTTTCTTCATGCAGAATGATGTCTTTCCGAGTGGTGCACAAATACAATGTATGGCTTTGGATGAAAGTTTAGTCTTTATGATGTACCTGCATAATAGGGAAATTCTGCAGAAAGCAATGTTAGCAAAGTGGGATGGAAGGCCAGAGCAGAGGAAGTAAGCCGAGCATTATCTAATGCAGCATAGGAGAAATCTACGAGAAATTATCATCTCCTATCCTATGCACAGCTAGAATATTGTCATTATGAAGGCTTACAATGCACCCTTATTCATAATTACCATTACAATGAATGCAAAATATGTGGCGCTCATTTCCCATTCTACTATAGAATTATTTACATTTCCCTTTCACTCTCTAAATTTTTAATTGTCTGTCCATTTATAGTCTTTGTTGCCAAATGTGAGCATTTTATTCAAGTACCTAGATAAGTAATGGCGGAGATTAGTCATATTCATTTTCTTCCAATGCTCTCCTCTGGGAAAACACTTTCCCTCACAACAGCTCAAATGTAAATGTGCATAGCTAATGCAAATACAAAACAATCTTCTTTTTATTCCCTTCTGTTTTTACTGACAATTTTCGCAAAGGAGTTTGCGCAATTTTGCACATTCCTTATCATCTCTCTTCTAGTTAATATTAAAGGAGTTGATACGGATACCTAGCATGGACGTATGCTTCATGCATAACTGAACGAGGACTCACTAGATTCTATACATATTTACCCGCCAGTGTTATGTTGGTTGCTATGCATGATCCCATTTGTATCATTGATTTGAACCTGCATGGTTTTCTCATTTTTCCTGAAGAGCTCCATTATGTAGATATATTATATGCATATATGTACATACTAAGTATATATACGCACAGAAAATGTAGTTTACCTTCGTGTAGTGTCTCTCTCTCTCTCATAACGATGACTACTAAACGAACACGGTGCCATAATTCCAGAATGAAGGAGTCTAGCTATATGATCGTGTAGTCTTAATGGAGAAAGTTCCCTCTGTATTACACAAGTTTGCTACGTGCAAATGCCATCGACATCCTCTTGCATAAAGACAATAAGAGGATACAAAATGAGCTGTGAGGACATGAAAGGAACTGGGATTAAGATTTAGGAGGAAAATAAAAATGGCGGCTAGTAGACAATGGAGGAGAAAGCACTGCTCAGCACAATCACACATAAAATATATTCACGTAGAGAATGATGGTCGGAATATAAAACAGTCTTCATTATATAGTTCGTAATGCTGATAGAGAGGAGGCTACTAGCACACAATACTGCACTTGACTTAACTGTGAAGATAAGTATGTGCTCTTGCTTTGAACTCAGCCTCCCTAATACTTAACATCACCTACTTACAACTTCCAAACTACAAAAAGAACGAAACTTTGCACTTTGCCCTACAATGAAAGAAATATGTCAACTGTAAAACAGATGCATAATATAACGGCAAAACAATTTAAATTCTTTCAGTTCAACCAGTAGACTCCTCTCTGAAAATATTTATAGTAGCTACTGTACTATTTACTATATCACTTGTAAAAACAAAGAATCTTACACCACAAACAGAAAGTGTCTGTGAATATCACTGCCATCTGAAAGGAGTATAAGACATTACGTTGTGGATATAGGAGATTTAGCCGAGTGTAAAAATTAATCTCACACGCCAGGAATCGAACCCTGGATCTTAGGATTATAGCCATCCCTGCTCTACACTTAAGCTACGCGTGATTAGTTATTTTACACTCACTTATTCTCAGCCTTCTTCCACAACTTCATCTCATTCCTTTTACTAATAAATTATATACACATACACAATACACACTGGCCTTGAGCTGAGGTCCAGGTAAATAATAATATAAATACTAGATGGAAGGAGCGGGTTTGGTGTAGGAAATGTGACTTGCTCACACATCAACATGCCTGCTGAAATAGATCAAGAATTGCCAGTTACCATCAGTGTGTCGAATTTATATCAAATAAAAAGTAATCATTGAAATTGAAAAATATTTATTTTTATTATCAAGTAAATATTAGAGGCATTTATTTCCTGTTATTATTTCATCCGTATGAAATGTTGTAGAGGTGAACTGAAGTTAATAAGAGCCAGGAGAAATACAAACAAGCAAAAAGTAGTTTCTTCATCCTGTTGTTTATGAAGTGTGCTAGATGACTGCAAATATTAACACAGAATAGAGGGAGTAAGGAAGAAGGGATATAAAATGTTGACTGCCCCGTACAATAAATAATTGTGTTTGGATACACAATAAAAACAGTTGGCTATGGGAATGTTGATTGTCTTTTAGTTGTTTGTCTCTATAGATACCTAGGGTAAAAGTAATAGAGAATGAATTGAGATGGGAATATATTGTGTCCTTCCTTAACATTTCAAAGGGACTCAATTGAATTGGAGAGAAAGTGTAATGGGGAAAGAGGATATCTTTAGTCAGGGCATCTTTATCCTGGAAATGCGAAATTCATTCTGAAGAAAGAAGGAGAGTCTATAGGTAGGTTGGCTTTAAGATGCAGTCCTAGCGAGAGGAGACAACTCATAAGGTCTTTGTGTGCTCATCCTCTTATTAGGTACGTAGGTAAGTAGTGCAGAATACAAATAGAAGTGCCTAGCTTTCTATGTTTCTGTAGGCTGAGTTGATAGCGAGGATATTGAATTAATATGTAGGTGGGCCAGTATATTATACGAGTTTTTTTGTGTCCTCGCGTGCAGGTAGTGAGCAGGCCTTGTGTGTGTGGATTGCAAATGCCCCAGCAAGCTATTCCTATCTTTAGTTAATACAAATAAGTAAGTTTGTTCTGTTCTGTCTGTTGTTTCTGGTGCATCCGGTGCGGCTCCTTCCAGCCTCTGCCTCTAATACTCTTTTTCTACCACTCGAGTAGAATCTTTTCTTTCATCTCATCTCACTCACCGTCGTCCCTACACTTTTCTGTCGCTCCTATTTTCTTTGACTTTTGTCCGTCTAAATCCTGGCGAGGCTGTCTTTCTCTCCAGATTCTCTTTGTTTAATGGATATCTTCATTGGGCCTAACCAGAGAGTCTTAATGGGAAAATCCTTGTATAGCGTCTAATTGTTTCCCTTTAGCCTCAAGTTACTAGTCTTTGAAAAGGTCGTGTATTTTGACACGCAAAGGGGCATTATTGTCTAAATCGAACGGAGCAGCTCAGCTTAGAGCTCTTCTTCAAATGACGATTACACTTGCGACTCAAGTTTTTCGACTTGTTGTTTACGCCTCCGTATTTCCCTAGAAATTTCCACTAGAGAATATCTCCGGATTTTCTTTTGATTCCGAATTGAATTAACTAACATCTGTTGGCTCCATATTCGCATAGCATGTCTGTCAAAACAAAATACCTAAGGGATTGGGGGAAAAAGTTCATTACGCTCTTGCTAGGATAAGTCCTTGGAAAAAATAGGAGCTCAAGCTGAGAGACTGAATCAAATTATTGTTTTTTACATGCTATTGCTCCATTTTCCAGGGATGTACTTGGGAGCTGTGTAGGTTTAAAAATATTTTGATATCCCGTGCAATAGGCTGAGATTAGAAAGTTATGGCTAGCAGGATTATCTCTTATGATTCCAACTAAAAGTTTCCACCTCTCCTGTTTCAAGAGATTTGCTCGGCAAAGAAAGTGTCACGCATAGAGAGCTAGGAGTTCATTTGCATATTAATTCACAAAGGATTTCTTAATGGAATGCAATACATTCGGGAGTAATAGAATATTGTGCACTATCCTTTTCCACATTGCATTAGTAATGTAAGAAGAATACGTGCCGTATTCTATTGATCATTTATAACGACTGCCACGATGCTCTCGCTGGATTGATAGAAAAGCTTTATTGTTAGTAACCGAGGCACGGAGGAGAAATCCTATACCTACTTCACTTACTTAGCTCACATTCTACATGTAGGAACATGTATTTATCCTTAGGTAGCTACTCCACTCTGGCTACAGAGATACAGATACCTGCTGTAGATAAATAGGGCGAGGAACAAAAAGATGGAGAAAAGAAAAGTGATTTATGTTATGAAGTCGCTGACTTTCATTGGGAAACGAGGTGACGCGGCGGTGGATGCCAGTCTCGTCCTATGCACATACAGAGACAGGGACGGGAGCGGGGAAAGTAAATGAAATGAAAGTTTTATTTAAAGATGCAACAAGGTATGTAGGTGGTCGGAGGGAGTCAAAGAAAAATGTGCCGTCTTTCCTGGACGCGGATTTCTGTCTTGACTGAAATAAATGGCTTATCAGCGTGAATTCGGCTGAATAGTGAAGGAAAGCCAATCAAAAAATGTCAAATTCCCTATGATGTTATACATTTAGGATTTGGGAACTGGTATTTCGCATTGAATTGGAATTTCAGTTTGGGGCTGGGTTCGTTCTCCGTCGTTCGGAATTCGGGAGTTGGTCAGACACGCCTGCGTTTCTCTTCCGTCTTTTCTCAAATCTACTTCCAATCTTCAGAGCGATTTGACTTTCCTTTTCTCAGCTTCACGCCATCATCCTGCTAACTTTCTTCTCACATGAAGCTCAAGAAACGATTTCTCAGTTTTGCAATATATCGTCTGACTGCAGACACCGAGAGACACGTCCATATGCACGTAGCGGCTACAGACACTAACAACTCCTCTCCGAAAATACATCTGCATCTGATATCCGCTCCCACTCCGCACAAATAATCTAACGAACGATCAACTGGAAAGCTAATGCCACAATCTTGGAAAACTAATACGAGAAATCAGTTAGCTGGGGACTTTACTTGTCTCCTCAAAGCTCAAAACACCATCCATTCGACTGGAGCAGACTCCGCTGCCTACACACACACACGACACATTCGCTTCGCACACACAGCCCGAGCCCACATCTATCTTCATTCCCCTCCACAAGTACCTAACAGCATTCTGATCCGCTTGCCATGTCCATCCCTCCCTTGCCGTCCTGTCTTCGTGTATAGAGCCCAATTCTGCCCTCCTTCCTCCTTAACTTTCTCTATTTTCTCTGACTCTCGCTCTCTCCTTCTCGCTCCAGCTATTTACTTCCTTTCCACAAAGTCAACCGTTCACCTTGACCTTCCAAGCCATGATGGACTGGAACGAAATGGAAAAATCCATGTAGCTACCCACTGAATATGCTCCACAACTTTCTGCCCTGATCAACTGGTTTCCTCACTCCTCGTTTCCTGTAATACGATTTCTTTGCATTCGTTCGTGCCCTAGCTTCTTCGCCTTCGCCTCTTCTGTTTTTTATACAGCATCTCAATCCAGTCCCTTTCACCACACCTCCACCAACCATTCTCCTCACAATTTCCTTGGTGTCTCATGAAAAAAAATGTGGAAATTTTTATCGTTCCAATTCTCTTCATAATATTCTACCCAATGATCACGCTCGCTAAATTTTTAAAACTCGTCCTGCAAACTCCCTTTCTCTACGTCATGAATCCATTACTACGGAGTACATGCAATTTCATGCTTACGTATCACTGACAATTCAGCTTCCCCCATCTCCTCCGCTTCTTCCTGTCAGAGGAAATGTGTCCTTAGAGTAGATACACTACACCTACACGACTAGAACGGTTTCTTTTGGAAAGAGAAAAGAACTTAATATTTAGGAGAGCTCTTCTTTTAAATGAAATGAACAATCGTAAATGTCAAATTGGGAGCACATGTTCAGTGGGAAACACTGTAGTTTTTTGTCCTATAATATTGACAATCATGCAGCAGTTATGCTCCCGTTTAAGTCTGCTGACATCATACCCAACTCCCAGTCCTAACCTATTCTTTAAAATCAGTTGTAATATTTCTGTTAATGTTGTCATTGTTATTGTTTCAAACTTAATACTATTTATTTAAATAGTATGTGTTATTTTGTATACCCAGATGCGCAAAAGCCATATAAGTGAGATAAATGGGAGAACATTGACTCATTCTGAATATGAATATAGAATTGAACATTATTACATAAACATTTTTGGCATACTCTAAGCCGGATTTGTCGGAAAACAAAAGTTGTAGTTTAATCCGCAGATAATTAGATCATTCCATTCATTTGAATTTGCCTTGCATGTCATTGTTATTCATTTTCCTATGGTGTTTACCATATATATAACAAATTCATTTTACTTATTTCAATTTCCGTAGGCTATTACGTTGTTATACATAGCAGTTTTTTCTTACACGGTTAGTAGCTACTAGTTATTAGAATGACATTATTCTTAGAAAGGAAACCTCACACATTGACTCAGAATGTTACTGTCTACTGTTCAGTAGATGAGTGAGTAGGACGTTAAAAGAGGCCTTGAATGTTTTATTTCATTCAGTAGTGTTTTATGAGGATACTACTGTAGCTCACATTACATAAGGATAATCTAATGGATGAGGATGTGATGTGAAGATGTGATACTTTCGTTTGAATGAAATCAAATGAAAATTTAATATCGAAGTTACGATTGAGCACCCGCACGTGCTCTATGGTAACCGGTTACCATAGAGCATATAATCACATATTTTAACCTAATCTAACCTAACTTAAAATAATGAGATGCTCTATGGTGCGCAGGTGCAGGCCGTCTAGGGCGTGCAAGCGCTCTATCGTATCTCGAGTGAATTTAGTCCAGCTTTATTTAAATCTCTGTTTTTGATAGTTCTTGTCGGATAATTCTAAGGTTTATCGTTTCATTGATGTTATAGTAGGTGACGATGATTCCTCAATATCGTAACGCATTGTAATTCATTATTGCCTGAAGATTATTTTGTCAGTGTAACATATTTCTGAGAAAAAGATGTCGGATGTAGCTTAGCACCTTCTTAGTAAATAAAATAGAAGGAATGACATGATATATAGAAAATAGAGTAATTTATTAGGTATCTGTATTCTGAATGCGAAAAATTGCAGTTCTAAATAGTTGGTATTTATTGAGCATTATGACATCATTCCGATAGGGTTGTGTGTGGGAAGAATAATATCACATCGAATACAAAGATAAATTGACAAACGTTCTACTTTCTCTCACGAAAATGCAATCGGATGAAATGAAGCCTCCTGCTGAGAAAGCAAGATGCTCTGAGGCGACAGCTATCAGCTAGCAAACAAAAAAGCACAATGGGAAAAGCCTCGACTGTGTTTGGTTGGGCTGTTGGGAAAGTAGGTAATGAGGAGAAATCCCCCTTTGAAATAACGGCGGCATCAACAAAAAAGTTGTTTAGGCAGTTCACACTGTGGATGATCTGATGATGCGATATTTTTAGAATGAATAAAATTATATTATTCTGCAGCGTCTCACATTTACAGTATGTTTACTTGGGTTCCTCTTTAATGTAGCCAGAAAGGGAAACGCGAGCTTTTTCTTTAAAGTACAAATCCAGGCAATTGGCAATTGGTGTAATATTTGTATAAGAAAGAGGAATTCCCATGATAGAAGATAAAAGATTGGAATGAAAAGTAGGCTGATAAAGGATGCTCTGCAGTTGATGAGGCAACTTGGTAGCTTCATTGTAAATGGCCATTGTTAGCTATTTCTAGGAGATAAAAATGTTCAATTTTGTTCCAGAAACGGAAAACATTGTTGATTTGGGGGAAAATCGAAGTTTTCAAAGCGTTTTTTTGACAGTGCACTGAATGAAGCCCAAAGATTCGAGTGACAATCTGAAGGTCAGTGACAATGGAGAATCTCTCTTTATTTACTGAATTCGGTGGGATTCTTTTGTGAGTCAGGAGAGAAGGAACTCGTAGACAAAATCCACTTACTAGAACGAGATTAAAGGTGATAGAGAAATTACCGACACTTATATTTTCAATGTGAGTGTATAAAAACGAATTTCAAAGGAGAAGTTAGTGTAACTGTAACTGCCTTCGTTCTCACATTAACTTTGTTCTCGAGTAATCCTCTAACAGACAATTTAAGGACGGCAACGGCTGTCACTTGAATTGGAATCATTGGAAACCCTTTTCTTTCTCCTTTAGTGCTTTCACGGCTAATAATAGACTCCTCTGTCTGTCTGTCTGTAGCTATTCCATACTTACACAGTCTCCTAGTAGATAGATACATGACTCTATCCTAAAGATAAGGAGGATGATAACTAAAGTCTGCAGCTTTTACCTTTGAAGTTTTACTATGTCTAAAGCGGCAGATCCGTGGCCATTATTCCCTATGATACACTGCCTACTAGAATGCACACAGTGCCGGCTGTTGAATGTCTTTTCTTTTGTGATTAAACACACGGGCCATAGAACTTTTAGTGCTTCTTCATAGTCTACTTCAGATACGTGAAGGCATTTTTATTCTTCACCCAACGACATACCTCCCTTTCCACTTTATGTACTCTCAACTCTTCGTGTACTACCATTCTATGTTCATCCTTATAATAGGCAAACTTTCCATTTAATACACTACATATTATTTATGCATCGACTCTTCAATTCGATACTAATATCCTTCTATATGCCTACCTAGTTCCTTTTGTGATTCGATACTATTGTACTTCTATGCGACAATCCCATTGTCTGCATTAATGACTTATGCCAACAATTACTAATTAAGTTAGTACTTATTTTGTTAGCAAAATTCTTTACTATGAAATCCATTGACAACGTTGTCTTTATTTCCAAACTTGTATTGAACTTTGGCTATTTATTTATTATATAATGTGCATCTTCAATTTTTAGATTACTTTTATTCGTTCGATTTTAAATTATTAACAATTCCAGTAGGATATTTTTGTGTAGATTCTTCAATAATCTTAAAGTCTAAAACTATTTCAATGTTTTAACAAAATTCTCAGGAATCGTTCAGAAAGGCTTGAATTTTATTCCTTATTTGTGTGAAAAGTATTTATCAAAATGGCGGAAAGGAAGTAGCTAACTTGGCTAAAAAGTAGAAAGTAAACTGAAAGGCATAAGCATAACACCATCTAGGTTATACTATAATCTTAGGTTACCCCTGAACGGTTTGTGCAGAAGGAATGAAATGCATTGCGTCATCATGCAAGAAATCAGAAGAATTTGCGATGTATACCGATTTGGACTGTCATAATGTTAGGCAGAAGTTTTGCATTAGTGGCAGTAATAAATAAATAAATCATTGAGTCAGTTGATACAATTACAATTGATTCATTTATTATGAGTGATGTCTGTGTTTGTACTATGTACACTAAAGACGATGTAATTTAGTAGTCAAGTTTAGAAATTGACACAAAAATATTTTCACACTATAGCTGATTAGACATCTACAGCTAAGAGAAATTGAAATATAAGGAAGGCTTTTCTTGAGGATTCGCCAGAGTTGTCTGTATTTTGATGAGGATGAATTTATTCAAGACTTAAATCTAAGAATTATGGAGAGCGAAAAGGAGGAATGGATTTATGGGGTATTAATTTTCCTCTAATTCACGGCGAAATGAAAGAGTACTTATGCAAATGTTTAGCCGTTGCAGACGCTGTGTCTTAAACTGGTCGAGCGAAGAGCATTCTGATGTAGATGTCATGCTAAAATAATTCCTATGATTAGCATCAACTATCTACTAGAATCATTCCATCACGTCAGAGGAGGCTCCATTAGGAGAGAGTCCATGTTTTATATTTTATAGCTATGCATTAGGAAGCCTTTCCAGTCTCTTTCTATGTAAATCTAAGGAAATAAACAGAGCATATATGGAGCATTAGGCTAGTCGACTATTATTTCTCAAGGTGCATGCGGTGCCTTGCCTTCGAGGATCGACAAAGTGGTTCTTTATTTTAATGGGGTTTTTTCCATGCTACAAATACATTTGTGAAGAATACTAAATAGATCAGTTTGTCAAGACAGCGTGGAAAGTGGAGGAATTCTTTATAATTTGACGTGGGAGAGACGGAGTTTGCATTCGGCAGAAAGGGTGGTGACGTATTTGTATGCATTTATCAGTAGGTTTCCGTTGTTGTCGCGTTGTGGTAGGTAATGAGAGTTGCGGATCTGCTTTCAGCTCCGAACATCGGAAATGTGGGTAAAGGGAGTTAGTTGAGGAGGGTAGTAGATGCTGAGAGTGTTTAAGGTTGCTAAAACGAATGGATGGATGAGTGACCGTAAGTTAGTAAAAGTGAAGGAGATTTGATTAGGTGGACTGTCTCTCTCAGTGCCTCCTCGGCAATGGGCCGTACTTAGGGAGTCTAATGCATTTAGTGGAGATAAGAAGGGATGTCGAACTTCCAAAGCGACACAAAATTTACAGAAGAGAGTCAGAAGAGAAAAGAGAAAACAGGAAGAGAGACTTTCACGGAAACTGTGTGTTTCCTTTGCGCGGCTGAGCTGAACTGAATGTGCATGGCACTTTGACTTCGTTGTGCCATTACTTTAAGTGCCTTCCCACCGATCCCCGCCCCACTCCCTCCGACTACGTCCACTTCCTCATCAACTATGTACTATACATGCTAATAACATCTAAGGCATCCTGTCTTACATGCTTTTCCCCTCTCTCTCTCTCTCACCACTTTCCTCCTAAACCCTTTTTATTCCTCTGACTCAAAGAGGACTGACCTGATAATCTCCAGACTCCGTCTCCTGACACACACAGACACACACCCCACTCTACATCACATCACCCTACACTCTCAAACAAATTCTTCTTTCTCTCAATCTGCAAAAATAATTTCATTTTCTCCATTTCATATTCATCTGCATAAGAGATCCATTACTGCACTACCAGGTAGTAGGTAATTGCATAAAAATGTAGGTATCTAAGTAAGTAGATGGGTTTCTAATGTGCATTCTTGCTAACGGCGTGTACTATTTTAGTTGCCCTGAACACCATTAGCAATATTTTTATCTACCAATTTATTTAAATTTCTTTAAAAAATTTATTTTTTATATCTGAAGTAATTTTTTCTATCTCATTGAGAACTGAGTTTTGTCTTACTGAGTCTGTAACTAGATTTGTAAATATTCTGTGTTGAAGGCATTAAATTTAAATCAACAGTTGATATTTTTGTTTGTAGTGAATGTAGGAGAAGCTGATGACCTTTTGACTTAAAATGTGTCAGTCAGGTTGTGGTACTATTTAAGTGCCGCATGACTTATTTTTAGAAGTTGAATAAATTGTTTTTCACTCCTCTCTCTCTCTCTCAGTCAGGTAGTTGCAAGGTCTAATACCCATAGTACTATATAACCACAATATATTATATTGTATGTGTGTGTTCAAAATGTAATATATATGTGCATGTGAATGCCACTTGTGTGTATAGGGCGTGTGTGTAGCCAGCCAAGATAAAAGTAGTGAACATATTTTATGAGTCTGTGAATTGTGTTTTTGGCATTTTCCCAAAGCTTCTCATGTGAAGTGAAGTGCGAGGGGATAGTGAAAGTGTGTGCCTTTTCCTCTTTGGCTTTCTCTCCTTTCCTCCTTTTCTCTCTATAATTCATGACAAAATAGATGAATGTGTAATGTGAATGTGAAGGCTTGCCCCGACTGTTGCTTTAGTCTAAGAAACTCTAAAAGTCTTTATATATTTACTTTATGGCTTTATACATTTATAGTCAGTAGAGTTGCTATGTTCCTTCTATAGGAAATGCAATCTGTTGAGCTGAGTTCTAACCAGATGTGTTTTTGTTTGTCTATTGCAGAAGAAGATCATGATCATGGTGTGTCTCCTGGTTCTCTGTGTTATTTTGGTCACAACAATTGCGGGCTACATGGGATTTTAAAAGTGAAGCGTATCTGCATCCGAGTTCAGTCAAGTCATTCAATCAATCAAACCAACAGTACATACATAATGCATACCTACCTAACTGTAACTGACTATTAAATAACTATTATGCTACTAATATACACTAAAGATAACTACTAGTACTAAATAAATTCACAAATTGAAGCATACAGACATACAATACAGACATATAAATACTAACACAATTATCCGAATGATCCAAAGACGTAACAATGTTCATACCTTCTACAGATACTTAATATAAATCCCCTAGGCTGCCTATGTCACATCTGTGCAACTTGAGTTCTTTCGTAATCCTGAAATAGCTAGGGAAACCCAACCAATTCTGTGGATTATCACAGTGTCCAAAATTGAACTTTCATTTGATATGTTAATACCAAAGGTCTCTCTTGCATAAATGTGCACATAGACAAGGAGGACGCCAAACTAGCACAGACAGAACCACAGAACTAGTTTGTTTTATAGGTGAAAGCACTAATGCAATCCAAAAGAGAATTTACGTGGAATTTAGCCTGAAATAAATACTGCAGGTAAAAATTGGGTCGTAGTTGCCTGTGGAGGTAAATAGGGTATAGGCGTTGTTGAAATTATTATACGATACGATAGTTTTGCCAAGAGCTATGGGGAAAAGGATAAAATGGTTTGCCAATGAAAACAAATACGACAGCCATCAACCATAATGTTAAAAAATTTGCCAATGCAACAGTGAAGCAGTTAGTAGGTGTACAAGAGAATAGGTTTACTGATACAGAAAACAAAGTAATTTATTACCTAATGCTATAATATTAACGAAATCAAAGTGAGTCATTGGATCGGATCAGAAACAAACGAACTATAGTTAAATAAAAGAGTGAAAATCTATAAAATCAATTCAGCTGGCACCCACGGAAGACTAAAGATAAGACTATATACACAATTCATACATACATACATATTTCTATGTAACAAATCATTGGAAAGAGCAAGGGTCGCTTGGCTTACAATCCGCTTCATTACTATTTAGACTTGATCCAATTCAAGATAGGAACAAATGCCTAACAGATACCTAAGCTAAATATAAATGGATTACTACTATAAAGCCATGCGACAAACCACTAGAGTGAAAGCAGTAATGGTTCCAAATACATACATAATATATTATATGGTTATGAAATAAATACATATACATACCTAAAACATACGTACATTAATACAGTACATAAATACGTATACATACATATTATTATAAAATACATCAAAGCCTTTACCTTTGCTAAATTATCTAAATGTACAATAGCCATTAGTGAAATACGACAAATTACCTATTCCAATATTATCAAATGTAAACTCTAAAAGTACTGTACGGTGCGTGTACATCGCGGTGGACGTAAAACACAACGGATTCTAATTGGGAACGGAACGAAGTGATTCAAATTCTTAAATGTATTCAATCATACCCTCGTTATGTGCAATACTTTCAAATGTAAATACAATTAGCTATCAGTTGGTATACGTAGATATGTAGTATATATCATTACTGAAAATATTACGTAACACAACTAGTACATACATAATCAGTGGCAACAATCAAAAAGATGTAGTGAAAACCTAATTAGCTACTTATATTATTATTCTCTGTATAGGCAGATCCTGTAGTTTCTCATCAGTACCTATATCCACATATTATGAAATATATAATCAATATGCTTTAGTCGTTGATGTCAGGGAAATTTTAATAGATGTGTGTAGAAGACAGAAGGGAGAGTTGACATTATTGTAGATATGCTATTTGTGGCGGGCAAATAGTTTCCATTAGCAGGAAAGAGGATTTTCCGGAGTATTATGCATCTGCGTTGCTAGGATAAATTGATTTTCAGAGTAATTGCTAGTGAAAAGATTTATTGATTAAAATGTACAAGATTCCAAGTTCCATACATACATACGTAAAAGAGGTAGGTAGTTGTAGTGTAGTGTCAGAGAAAGGAGAGAGAGAAAGCAAAAACCTTGCGTAACCAAATCCAAACAGACTCGCATGCATTTTGACGTGCAAAATTAAATACAAACAATGGCGTATAGGAAGCAATCAAACCAAAGCATTATAACAAAAATTACATCGACTTGATAGCGGGATACCTTAAGACTTATTATGTATATGAAATAGTAAGAATGTTATAATTATAATTAGGTAGAATAACTTTGGGTGACATTTATCGTATTATTTCGCGACCTATGAGCCAATTTCCGAGACACGTTCTAGACTAGGTAGGAGGGAAAGCACTTACTGACCCCAGAAGTGTAGAAGTTAGTGCCAGTGCTCACAGGGAGTGAAATGGGACAAAGCAATTGTTAGCATTAATTACTAATGCCAAGCCAACACTTTATGAGAAAGTGATTCAGATTCAATTACTTACTAGGAAACTATAGGTAGGTAGTAGTCTAAATGTATGTACTATGTACTCTAATAAAAATAGAGGTATATTAGTAGACAGTAGACGTAGGGTAGCTTACTACATCTATTAGCCAAGTAGGTAGGTAGTTATGTAGACTCTAGCAGATTAGCTATACGTAATACTTGTGTGTAAAAAAAGGTTTACATACGACAGGATTATAACGAATTCCATGCAAAGCGAAGCAATTTTAGCGTGATTAAGCGTAATTTAATATGACGCTATTTATGTATGCATTATCGCAATATCTGTAATATTAATTATAAAGTACTACAGACTAATCGTTAAATAGCGTAATAAATAAATACTATGACGCCACACTGACAATTTATGACGAGTAGAAAAACACAATGACACTCCAGTCCATCTACACAGACGATAAAAACAGACGAGACATTATAGAAAAGGGAGTTAGTGTAGCAGTCACCCTTACTTAACATGATAAATTTAGGTATGCATGCATGTGGGAAGGACGAAAGAGTAAAAGGGAGGCCAGAAAGCGGAATGAGACAGGAATCCTCGGATAAATCATGCCAATCAACAATGTAGGGATAGGATTGCATTAGCCAATAAAATAGAGAACTGCCTCAGCACCGACACACTTCCCTCCGACTACCATCTCTAAGTAATATCATAGATATTGAACATTACGTACAGTTGACTGTGTAATGGAAAACGCTTCACAAACCCATCGAGTTTGGGGAAAAATTGTTTTGGCATTTCTCGGCGTGAATATCTACATTTCTTACAGACGAACGTGCTTTCCCCATCCAGGCATGTTGCTGGGAGAAGGGAAGAAGGTAGGCAGAAATCGAATTTAAATATTGTTGAAGCAAAGCTCAAGTTCTTTCATATTTCTTCGAGTCTCCTATGCAGATCTCTCTCTCACACACACACATGCACACACATACAGACACAGAATACAATGCTGGCCCACTTGGCCGTGTTAGGTTTCCTACCTACCTAAGTATGCACACAGAGAAAGTCTCTTGTTGAGAGTTTCGAAAAGCATTCCATTTCCTTTCCGTCATACTTACGATTAATGGAGAAAATATTAGTTCAGTGCAGAGAAGCGACAGATAAAAATATTCGGCGAGAGATCAAAGTCAGCAGTCGTGATTTATGCCGGCTCAGGATGAAGGCTCTTGTGTGTCCGTCCTCCTTCCATTCCATTCCCCTGTCATGTTATTCTATTTATATTGATATTCACTGCCGTGCGGAATTATATCTCCCCAGACACCCAATAGCCACACATGCATCCCTACACTTCCACCCACTGACTCACACACACAGAGATTCTGCATCAGCGATGATACATTATGATAGCTAACTAGCTAACAAATGGAAGAAAATAACCCCGTGCCAATGTGGATAACATTCAAATCCATGTTATTCCTTCGTTAGTGTCTGTGTGCACTCAACTCACACATCTCAACTCCTCCAGTTGAACGTCAACAGCCAAATAGATCTGTAGGCATCTGCACTCTTCTTCCTGCCACCTTTCTTCAAATATTATACACATAGCTACACCAGCAGCTTTTCCATGTAGCTCCCCTGAGTGCTTTCGAAGGGGAATATTGCCAGGTAACATCCAGAAAGGAATGTGAGGCATATCAAGACAAATTGCACTTCTCAGCTCCGAAAGGAAAGTCTGGTTCAATGAAATTCTCGACACAATTGGGCTATGTACACTCCAGAGTCACTCTCCTTCCTTCTCATCTAAATTCAACTTACACGACGATGAGTGGCAATAGCACCTGCATTTCTCTCCCTGTCATTCTCTCCCGCTCTCTACATACATAATGTCTACACAGCTAACAAACACTAAACAACTATTACTGCAAAATATACTTTCTCCCACTTTCAATACGCCTTTGTGCAAATATAGCGATTGCAAATCTATCTCGCACATCTGCGCTCTTTCCCTAATTCAATACTTTCTCTTTCCCCACACATCCATTCGAATCCCTGAGTTGTGTATGTATGTATGCAGATAGTCAGACCATCTTCCTCAAGATGTACTAATACAGAGCTAATTCAATTTAGAATATTATATTACCCGTTAAAATTTTCTGCCTCCTGGTTTTGCCAAAATTATAATGTAGACATGTAGCTACTTATCTTATGTACGAGATAATTTGTGTAGTTCAAATAAGGAAATTGGGACACAACTGGCAGAGTATACTTAATTTTAGTCTCATAAATTAAAGAGCTGAAGGATGAAGAGGAAAATCAAATTACAGAGGTAGCTATGCCTAGGAAATTGGGTTTCTGAATATTATGGGTTAAATTCAAATGTGAATTGGAAGGATATTGGGCATAATTGACTTAAAAATTAGGTTATATGTAGGAAATAAACATGTTAAGAGCTGGCATGAGTTCACGTTACCTTTAGGATAAACTGACAAGAGAAATTTGTGTCCCAGTGTTTATAACCATGGACTGATTGAGTTGAATTGTATAAAGCAATTACAGCATCTAGTCATCAAGCAGAAAATTAATTTTGAACCTTAAACTCCTAAAATATAAGTAGACAGAAATTATATAGCTCACTTACTACATAGTTTGATTATTACTAATAATTACGTTCATTTATCTTTCATGCCTATCCATAATTACACAAATAAACTAGTAGATTATCAAAATGTATTCAAAGTAATTGGAACTTTAAAGTTACCTAATAAGCTTAACAATTGAATTTATTGTAGCATAACGGAGAGGACAGAATTCAGTTCATTGGAGATTGTACACCTTAATTTATGAAATAATAACTATATATTTCTTCTGAAAGTGTTCAAAAAGAGTGGTGTGAGTTTAGCACTTTGCTTTAATGTTTGCAAAAACTTGAGTTCTTAGACGCTGTTGTAGTTTCGGAAAAGGGTAAATCTCTTCATAGATGCATTACTTTTGATTGAAGTAATAGACGTAATAAATGGATTTATGTCCAAGGGGCGTCAATGGAATCGACAATACTTTCCAGCATGGCCAAGTTCAGGAGAGAAGACTAAGGAAAGAGATTAAAAATGATTTTTGAACTTTGCATTGAATAGAATTCTCCGTCAGAAAGGAATTTACCACTTTTAGGTGAAATGTCTGACTAGTCTTTCTGGAAATGCAAAGGCGTCTCTGTACTCATTCTATTCTCTCTTAATCAGTCCATGTGAACTAGGCATTTCTCATTATGCAATCCTTTGCGTCTATTGTAAAGAGCAGCTATATCTGTCTAGTACTAAATGCTACGTGGCACTTGCGTAATAACTGTTAAGTACTATGTACATATTTTAGCAGTGTTGAATTACAATGTGCACAAATATATGTACATACATTAATGTGGTGAACTTATCCAGGACAGAATGGATTAACATTTGTTGAACCCGCAGCAGCGTTTCATTTCAGTTTCGCCTTTCTCTCCTCTAGTAATTACACTGGAGTCAAGAATGCACATCAGAAATTTTGTCGGTCTTCTGTTGAGATAAAATTCATGTGTTCTGTGTGGAAGAGCGTCGCATTTTTGGAAATGTCTAATACGAGTCGCATACATGAAGACGTATACTTTGTTGGCGCCCACTGGTGGTTTGTCAGTGTACTTGAAGTCCCGCCATAGAAAGAAAGTGCTGATTGGTTAAAATTGACAGAGACAGCTCGAAAGTACTGGCAATCACTTTGTTTTGTTATTGAAAATGACAAATTCTAGTATGACATGACATCTAGGAGTCGATGATCTGGGGAACTGAAGAGATGATATTTTAATACATTAGCCAATAGGATGAAGGAATAGATAGTGTAGGAGGGTAGTCATATCATATCCGTTGATGTGACGGTCGACTAACATAAGTAAACTACTACTGAACCGTGTGGAGAGATGAGAATGTAGAATTGGGGCAATGAACAAGGAATAAATCCACGTGTAGTCTGCTCTTGTTTTTCTGTAGGATTCTGCTAAGATTGGTAGTGACGGGAAAAGGTAAGAGGAATGCCGTGGCATTTGTGAGAGGAAGAGAGGAAAATCGCGTGGATTCGTAGAATGGCATGAAATGGAAGGAGAGTCGAGGGCAGTGGTTGGCTGGTTGTATTATACTAATTGCAAAGTATAATTATAAACTCATCTGACGCGCTATAAAAGAGAATTCTTAATTATAGCAGAGACAAATAGCAAGTCTCTGTAGTCTTTAGCTTAACAATCAGAAATTATACATAAGATTAGCACGGCATTCATTTTGTGTGCCCTGCCACGACGAGGCGACTACTAACTAACTACGTACGTAAAGCGAGCGTAACTCTGGGCTCTGTCTCTCGCTCTAAGCGCAATTCACAGGAGACTTTCCTTCGTTTATATTTAGACTGCCTAGCGTAGACTGCAGCTATGGCTATCATAGCTTAATGTGGACTCTGATATAATAAATATGTAGTATAAATGCATTATGTGGCCATGTGTGATGTTGCTGTGTGTATTTAGCATTTGAGTCAAAGTAGCAGAGATTAGTTGTGAAAGGGGAGAGGTGGGAAGTGGGAATGAGCTGGGAGATGGCTGCATGGACGGCCACCAGAATGAGCAGACAAGGTCCATGCAAAACAACAATAACGAACTTGTTGTCCAAAGTGTCAGATCAGGCACATCGGAAACAAAATAAGTCTTGGGCTGACTTGGCTAGGCATGGGAATTACAGACAGGTCGATGTCGTGTTCGGGAATTCAACTAGGAAAAACCCATCTACTTCCAAATCCTAAGTAAGTAAGCAACAAGGGACTGAACTGTTGCAACACAAGACCTGCTCAGAAAAAGCCACAGAACACTAATGGGTTTTTGGGTAATAGAAGGCTCAACCTTAACAAAACATCGTGGTCCGGCAGGGTGTGAAAGTCCCTCCCCTCTCCTCTCTACTCATCTGCT
>JABASI010002153.1:0-20819 GCA_019776505.1 Tomocerus nigrus
TCGAGTAGTTCCAGTGCACTGCTAATATTACCACCACACTCAATTTGCATTCTATATAGCTATCGTAATTTATATATGAGCAGATATATCAGTTATCTGTAACCAGGCAGGATAATATATTTCGGAGTTTGTGTGATTCGATTTACATTTCCTTTTCCTTCCAACATCCGTAGCGAGCTAGTCGAATATTATTTTGTACGTAGTTGCTCTCTGCTCTGAACTACTGTTTGGTATCACTGAGTGAGTGAGTGTATGCATCTCCTGAGCTCTCCTCCAAATTAACTTTACTACCTTCGGCTTCGGCAGATTCCGAAACCTTAGCCATGTATAATGCCAGGAATTCCTCATCTACATATACAGTGGTGAAATTTTATGAGCTAGCTATTTATTTCACGGTTTTCCCTAATTCCTGTCGAGCTAAATTTAATAAACTGAAGATGAGTGCAGAATGTCCTATTCCATACTGTCTGACACGGGAACTACTAGACATCAGCAGTCTAAATTCAAAATAATTTTATTTTGTCTTTAGTTTTGCTGATGCGAAGAGAAGTGCTCAGTATATACTCCTTTCCTCTTTCCATACCCAAGCCCATGTAATTGAAAATTAATGCAAGAGTAAACATAGTAAATAGAATTTCATTTAGCTCCTACCAAGTGGAATCCATGTTGGTTCTTAGTTTATTGATTATGAGCTAGCTATTTATTTCACGGTTTTCCCTAATTCCTGTCGAGCTAAATTTAATAAACTGAAGATGAGTGCAGAATGTCCTATTCCATACTGTCTGACACAGGGACTACTAGGCATCAGCAGTCTAAATTCAAATAATTTTATTTTGTCTTTAGTTTTGCTGATGCGAAGAGAAGTGCTCAGTACTCCTTTCCTCTTTGCATACGCAAGCCCATGTAATTGAAAATTAATGCAAGAGTAAACATAGTAAATAGAATTTCATTTAGCTCCTACCAAGTGGAATCCATGTTGGTTCTTAGTTTATTGTTGAAAATTATTATTGGTGTATGCACAGAATATGACTAGGTAACTTGTTTTTGAATCTCATAGAAAAGCGAAAAGTACAGCAGACCCAGGTCGTAATTATGCAACTCAATTATACTAACTACCTATTTATGTGTGTAGTATGTAATAGATACTCTTTTATCATATTAATTACATTCTTTTTGTTTAGTTTGCATATGAAACGAAATGGTAGCTGCTGTAATTATCCAGTTACCTGTTTAGATAATGAATTAGATAATTATGAAGAGGGAAGACGTAGTTTCTGAGCCTGCTTTTCATTTCGTAAAAATATTTGCTTGCCATTTTAAAGAAGGTGCCTATACATAATTGATATAATTTTCATGTTTGACAGTATTATTACTATTATTATTAAAGATAAATGTTTGATGTAGCATTTGAACAGTAGCTCTGTTTGTAGTTGTTAATGAGGGTGTGTAGTTTTATTGCAGATGACGTTATTTGACATGTAGCATCTCAGTTGGTTGAGCATACATAATAAAGTGAACATATCGCCTTTTGAATTTTATTTGATGTTTTTCGGGAAGTTTTATTATGAAATGAAATTCACAGATGTGCTACATTCGCCCGTGTGGATGTCTCTGTCTCTCTGTCTCTCTATCTAGGTTATGAAAAACTAAGAGTCAAAGGGGAGAAGCCTTATCTGTGAATATTTCTCTCGTTTAACATTAAATATTTCCTTGGAAAGGTGTTTGTTCAGCATTATGTTTTGTTGCTGTTGAAAAAGTGTAAAATGAGGAAGGAAGAATCGGAGTCATTGAAGCAGAAGGGAAGAGGAGAGAGAGAAAGGAAGTTTTGTGGAGTGATCTCTGTTGATATTATTATGTATGTGAATTAGAATATTGGGATGTGATGTCGTTAGCGTCTGTCTTTTCCTTCCTTGCCCTAAATACCTTCATTATTGCTGCACTACACGGTTTTGTTGCCATTACTCTCATTATAAATATAATAGTAGTGTGTATTGTGTGTGAGATGGATGGAGTTTGGTGGGATGTGTGGCAATATTATAGCAGACAATGAAGGTGGCTACATCCATTATTTGATGCTGCTCCTTTTCCTCTGACAAAATCCTTTTTGGCTGGCAGTTAACGTTAGATTGAGAGGAACCCGTTTTTTTCTTTGCACGAACGAAACAAGCTAATAATTGCAAAAAAGATAAAATAGAGGAGAGGGGAGTTGAGATTTAATTAGATCGTAAATAACTGCCGTGCCGTGGTTGCAGTGCGCTACATTTTACATCGCTTTTTAGAATTACTAGCATCGACTGTGTTTGTGTATAGGATATAGATACGACGTACGTATAATATTTGTATAGATAGGTTACTGACATTTTTCAAATTGAATCTCCTAGAATCATGTAAGTATCTGCACAAGCGTGGAGGGATTGGGCTGCAGACATTATTTCATCTTCACGTTCTGTCTCTTCTCTGGGTTATATCTATTAAGTTATATATTTAGTGCCCTATCTCCCAATTGATAATTAAATGGAAACTATTTCAAATTGAAATGACTTTTTGTATATACAATCGATTTGAACATAATCATCTTACAAGTCTATAAAGAATATTACTGATAAAATGAGACGTAGTAGCTTCAGCTCAACTTAAGTGGTCTTGAATAAAGAGCAGAGCTATAGATTACAACATTACGATATTGGAAAGTAGACATGTTAATAATTATATTCTCTCTCTCTCTCACTAGCCAAATCTATTGATTATGTTCCCACTTTTAATTCTCTTACTGCGTAATACGTCCTCGAGCATAATATTCGTGGTTGATAACTTTTCGAATAACTATCCACCACTCTTCTCTTCTATAATATTATTACAAGTAGTGTGGGCTAAATTGAAAATTGCTATAATATGACGAGATATAATATCAAGAGGGCTAAAGGTATTTCAAAAAGGTATCCCTCCCTTCCCCCTCTATAAATGACTTGTTTTTAGGGGCTAACTAACTAGATATAGCTACCTACTTAGTTGGTTTACTTGTATTTATAGAGAGGATTACGTGGTTGATAACTTTTCGAATAACTATCCACCACTCTTCTCTTCTATAATATTATTACAAGTAGTGTGGGCTAAATTGAAAATTGCTATATATCAAGAGGGCTAAAGGTATTTCAAAAAGGTATCCCTCCCTTCCCCCTCTATAAATGACTTGTTTTTAGGAGCTAACTAACTAGATATAGCTACCTACTTAGTTGGTTTACTTGTATTTATAGAGAGGATTGTAATAGAAACTGAGAATTTTCATCAGCACCGTCATCATCAACATCGTCATCGGATCTGAAGTCTCATGGATGTTATTAATTAGTGAAAGCATGTCTGTCTCTAGAAGAGGATTTTACATTAGGATGGCGAATATTGTTGATTTCAATATCATTACTGGCTCATTTCTACTATAAGAGTGTATATAGTGGGAACTTTGGCTCATTCTTCTCATATTCCTTGTAATGGGACTGAGTTTTTGTAAAGCATGACTTGGTTCTTGTCGAATGGAGAATAGTAGACACTTGCCATCATGAGATTCAGTCCAACTTCCAACACCAAGAGAAATCAGGAGCGAAACGAACTCTTTTCTTTTGCCATTCAAGTCGAACTTAGGACGCCGTATAAAAGTTTTTCACTGAAATGAAAACAGTCAAGCTAATCGCTAGTAATGGCCTTGTTCATCGTATAGTTCGGCTCTGTTTTGTCCGCTCCCTTGATTGCTCCTAGAATTATTTATTCCATATTATTAGAATGGAAGAGCATGTCTCTTGTCCTTTATCATTTAAGGGGAATCAGGATTATAAGTCATTTCCCTATTTTCCACGCTTTTACATTATTATCTAATTCATTTGTACTTGATTGCGTTTTCTGGTAGAATAAATCTTTTTAGATTTAGTTGTTCCAGACTCTCCCACCAACCACGTCAGAAATAATCAATGAAGCTTTTATTGTCGAAGATTATATAGCGAAATGCATAGAATACATTTATACTAAATGGCTAATCTTTTCCTACGAAATTACATTTAGATCCTCCTGTGCAAGATTTGATTCTGTTCCATATTGAACTGAATTTAGAAGGATTGTAATAGTGGCCGAATTCAAAAGAGAAAATTATAGAGAATTTTGCGCTGACCTGGAAGTACAGTCCATGTGATTATTTGTACTTGGCCATAGGAAATGGCTCATCATCATGGATTTCCTATCTATTTATATGTAGCCAGATTTAAGCATAGGGAATTTATGGGAAAGTTTTTGCATTATTGGAGTGGGTGATTGAGCATCCAGGTTCGGACTCTCTCTCTCTCTATCTCTGGTTATTGTCTTTTTTTGTCATTTGCTCTCTAAATAGTAATAGAGATTAGCGAGAGAGAGAGAGAGAGAGAGTTGGGAGTTGGTATTTAGAGCATGAGAAATGGAAGAGAGTCTGATCCATTACGTCTGTCTGTCCTGCTGGAATTAAATGGGTGAGTATGAAGTTAATGTGAGGGAGAGAATGAATGAATGGCTGACAGAAGGATTAGCTTCGTTAGGTTTCTTTGGTTTCGTTTACACAGAGCAGAATGTGGTGGAATGGTGGCAAAGAAGAGCACTTAATGTTTTGGATGTGCTCGTATTTGTTCTTGTGTCGACTCGACTGTGTTTTGCGTGCGATGGCAGCTCCTTGTTGAGCTTTGTGTGGGGAGGGAGAGGAGAGGACGGCGGTGTTTTGTTTCCTCCTCGGAGGATTAGCACCTTTCCGTGTCACATTGCATGGCCAAAATATTCCATTGTTCTCCTCGTCCAGACACAGGCTCTGTGTTTACTCTCTGTGTCCTGTTCGTAAGTGTTATCTGATGTCATGTCATTGTTGATCTCCTGTCTTGTCACTGTGCCGACACTCACCAACGACTACAACAGAACAGACATCATCCTAATGGAATAGAACTCAATTGGTGGACATTCTCTGAATGTAGCACAATTCTCTCGCCTACTAAAATCCTAACAATGCATCTCACCTACCTCTCGTTATAGCTAATACGATATTCCATCACATGTCAAAATACTTATTGAAATCAGGTCATTTATTTCTGTATTCTCCTCTCGTCCGACCCAACTCCACTGCTCATCTTTCATCTAGTAATTCATACTTTGCTGTGTCCCTTTTTTGTTGGCAAAAACTCTTTTCTCACTCTCTCACTCCAATAGGTTACAACAATAGGAGGAATGGATACATACGAGCACCTCTCTCGATGGAATATATATGCACTAAAGTTAATATTATATACTTACATATTATTTACTTAGTACAAGATGAGTATATTATGGTTTTATAAGTGTTTAGTGTACAGATGAATGAGTAGTGAGGGCGAGGTTGTATTTTGTCTACTCTGTCGCATAAAGATATGCAGATTTGTTCGTTAAGAGGATTTCGCCATTTCCTTCTCTCTCAATCACTTACATGTCCACTTATTTGTGCATAGTCATACGTGAGAAAATAGAGAGGCTCCAAATCCGGAATTCTAAGATGCTTAGAGTAATGTGAATGGTCTTTAGTTTGTTTGATTATCGGCAATGCGAGTTAATTCAGCATTCATCGAGGCACAGATGAGACAAACACCCACCACAACATTTCCACGGCTCTATTTCGTGGCAATTGTGAAGCAAGTGGAGTGGATTGGGACAATTTGTAGTCTGTCCGTTAATGGTGTGCTGTGTGTGTGCTATATCTGGTGCGTTGTGTGTGTAGTTGTGCAATGGATAGTAGTGTGGGGTCGAAGAGTGAGCATTAAAACCCTGGGTGGCTCCGTCTCTACACTTTGTACAATGAATTTGAGAAGAATGAGCAGTGCTTGGTATTTTATGAGCTGTGGCTATGGCAGTAGTAGCCCTCCTAGGACTTCAACTCTATTGCATTAGAGTCAATAAAATTGAGTGACTTGACTCGCACAACTAAGTCCAGGAGCAGTAAACCCGACTAAAACTATTGGACATGATACTTCAGTCATAGTCAAACAGGATCTCCAGCTTCTTCCCTTTCCTCTCAGTTCGGGGCAACACAAATACGTTCAACTCCTCTCCTTCTTCCTACTACTCCGTCCTTTAGCCACTTCTTCTATCTTCTACTACTTACTCACTAAAATATAATATACGGAGGATAGTGCTATTTCACTAGGCAAGGCAAGACCCACATTACTTCTACTGTCAACTAAGTTTCTGGGTTACGTAATATTAGTGTGCATCTCTGTGTTATATAAGCCCCACTTATTACTATTATTATTATAGGACGATGCTATGTGTATACGCTAGAGTAGATGAGAACAATAATGTCAGTTCCCTGCCTTGCATCTAGACTGGAATGAATTTCCGTGGATTTCCGCCGACCAATTTCCATTAGGACATAGACACGGCATTCACGGATACTTCTTCCTACCTTCACTATCACATTCTGCTCTAGTTATAAGATGCTATAATAGTTATGCACAGTCCTCTGTCGATAATCTATCATAATAAACTTAAAAGGTAAATAATATACATAAACTATTAATATTTATTATATGAGTAACGACTTAAATATATTATTTAGCTGTAACCTTACAATAACATAACATTGGTCAGGTAGATTTATAGTAGCTCCTGTATAACTTGTGCTCAGAGAGTTAGTGAGGCATATTGCCGAATTGTTGTGTGCCATGCCAGGTAGTTCACTACTATTTACTTACTTCTTTGTGTATATTGAGAGATGTGCTATATTCTGACAATGATTATAGAGTCGTAAAAGTATATATAGAGAGTATAGAGAGAGAGGTGATATTTTGTAGAAGGCTCGTCGCAACGCAAATGGAAAAGAGGAGCGAAAGGATCTGTTGGGTCTTATTGCCTGGTTGGTTGAGCTGATGAGGCAATTGTTCATGGATTAGTGAGTGTCATAAATCGTTAGTTGTATTCTCTTCTGAGCTAGCATCGGAGCCTATTATTCATCGGCCATTCTATTACGTTGGACACAAGTATTAGCTCATTCTGCCCTTAGCCACCTACCTACCTACATACTACACTATATTTACCTATTTACACTTTACACTCACTCAAATTGCACTCTGTCTCTACAAGTCTAGAGAGAGGTGCATCTTCTATGTGTGCTGCACGACCATTGTGCAACAGAATGCAATCTCTCTCTCTCTCTCTCTGATGGTAGTAAAGGTAAAGTAGTAGGAGAGTTAGGGAGGCGCAGTAAAATTTAATATGATGCTACTTACTCACTTGCTACACATGGATCAATACGGCAAATAGAGAAGGGACGAAGAAAATCCGATTGAATTGAATTCAGGGCTTTTTACTGCAGTAGTTGCTTTGCTTCAATTTTAATGGCAGTGGCATGTTAGGACTTTACTATTAGTGAATTGTTTTGGCGTCTGTCTCCTTCTCCAACACCATAGCCCCTTGTTCTGTTATGTTCCGAGTCAGTGGCTCTGTGAACAGATAGCAATATTTATTCAGAGTTATGTTTAAAGAATGATGGATAGGATTGGAGCGAGGAGTTGATGTTCACTATTAATACAAGAGATATACATGCAGTATAGCTCTGTCTCGTCGCAATAGAGTTGCACTGTACAGCTGAGGATGGGAGATAAATTGGGATGTAAAGTGTCGTCCTAAGTGCATCTTGTACTTAACTTGAGTTTGCAGTCAGGTCTCAGTTGATGGAATGAGATATGTTGTGATTTGTGAGGCGATGGTTAATCGTATGTAGTGGTGGAAAAAGACGCTCTTGAAAATCTTCCCGAGTCATTTTGATTGTTGGTAAATGAAAAGTCTGTGGCTTGAAGGAAATTTATACATGTGCATTATTATATAATAGTGTCTACATTATACATATAATATGTTGAAGATATTTAGTATGCTAAAGAAGCTGATGTGTTGGGAATATTTTTTAAAGATGCATAATAAAGGATAGAGATAGTCGTGTAGTAATAAATAAGAATATTAGTTTTGTGTTTAACAGCATGTAGTAATAATGTGTAATAGCAGTAAACATGTAATGATAGGGAAATGGTTGGAGTGCAGTGCATTGCGTACATATAGAGTGTGTACATTACGCTCTTTAGCAAAGAGAAGAAGGACTCCATGGACTAAGAACAGATTCGAAAGGATTTCATAGTTAAAAAAGAAGAGCTGTAGCTGTCGGCTAACTGCAACTCAGCTCCGTATCGCTAGCTGAGTGAGAGAGAGAGAGAGAGAGACGGTTGTGAATGTGAATATTATGAAGATGCATTGGCTCTGTTATTCAACTAGCGTAAGTAAAGGGAGAATTGTATTGAATTGCAGGAGATAAGGAGTAGATGCCGTATTAGGAAAGAATTTGGGGTTGGTCCTTAAATCTAATGCTTTAGATCTGTAATTAACGGATATTGAGAGTTATTGCCATTTTTATTTCAATAGGGAAATACTACACAGCAATGTGCTAGGGCAGGCTCAACTCAAACTCCTCTCAGCTCTCGACGTACTTAAAACTTAAGTGCAAAAGGTTTCTTTAGTCGCTATTGTTGCTACATTTAATAGATTATATGAGTAGGTAGGTAGGTATAATACCCATGGCTTTCATTTAAGTATATAGTAGTGCAGATTGAAGGATGCCAAGGATTTTTTAATGTGGGATTGCTGGGGATTAGCAATTGTTGGCTTGTGACTCATCCTATTCATAATATGTAGTTATAGAGTCCATTCTGTGAATATTATGGGCGTTGAATTCTTAAGACTCCTTAGTCACCACTAGGAACTTCGGCTAGAATTATTTTATAGGTGGAGTTCCTTCCGATTATTATAAGAATTTTCTAGAAAAGAAAATGTGGTGGAGTAATGCCCATGTAAAGAGGGCCATATTTTACTCATCGTCAAAAATTATTCATAGCATAAATTTATCATCATAGACCCGGAGAAATGAGTCTGTTAATTTTTTATATCAAATTATACGCTACAACAATCCAAATTTGTGTGTATGAATCATTTATAATATAGTCACGCTTCCTTTTCTAGTAAATACCTAAAACCTACTATTTGTATATATAGGTAGAATAATAATAGAGTGTCTGAAATTGTGATACTGTTTGTGTAGGAATAAGAAAAGTCGGAAATAAATGCTCGCTAGTCAAGTTGTAAATGTGCAGTTATGTAATGGAAGGAGTTGTAAAAGTGGAAATACATAATAAAAGTAGCAACAGAAAGGAATAGTTGGAGAGAGATAAGTAAAATGCGGAGAGGAGGAAATTATGTGACTTTGTTGTTGAAAGAATTGTGAAAGAGAGTGAATTTTAAGGAAAGTGTCGGGGAGAGAGAAAAACATTCGGGAGTTGATGGTGGTCTGTCTGTCTGTCTCTCTGACATCAACACCAAAGCAAAGGAAGGAGTCTCAGAGCCACTATATACTCTCCTTCCAATAAACTAGAGTATCTCACTGTCTGAGACTTGTGACGTGGCCCACCCAGATCTCCTACTATCTATCAGCTATCAACCAACATTTCATATCTATTCCCACAATTCTATTCTCAAATTACATCTTCAATATATCACACTCTAACTGCATTGCAAGAAATAACACTCTATTTGTTTAGCTTCATCTTCCATCCACTTCCTCACTCTTATAAATCTTGTTCACATAGTCAACCAATTCATTCCCTCCATTTTTTATCATTCCACCACCAAAAAAAGTCATTTCCTGATCACCTACTTTACTAATTATTTTGCATACTACAAGATATTTATGTAAATGTGTAGTTAAATAAGTAGCTGCAGAATCCCACAACGGTTTCTCCAGCATCTCATTTCCTTTTTCCCTTCTCATTACTTTTTAAATTCGACTCAATTTGATATTATTATCCTAGTAATTTTCCCTCAGCAAGAGTTTCTTTGTGCTTTTGTTTATTTTCCACCTGTAGCCAAGGGTTTTGGGATTTGGGATGGAAGTTAAGTAGAGAAGATGTGAATAATATTTCCTAATGAAGTTGTACTGGTTCACTTAGAGAGAGAATAGTGAGGAAAGATTGTCCTTGCCTTCAGACAGAATTTAATTTCAGAGAAAATAGTTGTAGGTATGTATATGTAGTTGGGTTAGTATTAGTGGAGGGAGTCTTCTAATAGTTAGAGACATACGTGCACGTATGTGTATACTGATTGTGGTTATTTTGTTTGGCTCATGGACAAAAGGTGAAGATATTTGTATTTTTTGTGCTCCTAACCTCCGGCTCTGTTCCTATGAATACAAAGATGCTAAAATGCTAATCCGGGATGAGTGGTTTTGTTGTGGTTCATTGGGTTGCGGGTTGTGGACGTTGTGTTCCTATTTAGTCCTCCTTCATTGCATTACATTGGCTTGGATGATGGAGGAGAGAAGAAGGAAGAAGGGGCACTTAATGTGAGTGCTGGGAGATTCTCCACTATCTCCACTCACTTGTTGGTTAAACGTTCGTTTAGACGTGAGAAAGAGAGATTATGATGATGGGTTATGTTATGAGTTGCTCCTTGCCTCCTTCCTCCACGTCCACGACGACGTTTTTTCAAAGTCCTTCACTTGTCCAACTTGAAAGGTACTGTAAGGGTGCAGACACTTGAGAACCACAAGTACTTACCTGCTTCAAGACTCTCTTTCGATCGTTCTCTCTATTTACCATGCACATTTAAGTAAATTGTATTGTACACGAAGGAGGGTCGGATGGAGAGTGCAATGCAGTTGCGGATGGATCGCATGTCAATAACGATGTGGGATATTTGTGGCTTCTTTCGCTTCGCCTTAAATAAATGTGGCTGTGACCCAAGCCCATCTATTCATTTATTACCACTCTTCTCAATGGACTTCAAATTAAATGCAAGAGTAAAATTGGAGGAAGAAAAGACTGCTTCCCCAACTCACCCAAGAAAATCGACTACGTTTCCTTCTGAATTGCTAGGATGGAACTGTGCCCTATTATTAAACTAATACTATTACCCGCCTAATGTAATACAATACACCCAGATCAAGGACCAAATCTTTTCCTCCTTCTTCACAGTTTCTTCTTTTACTGTCGACGTCCTATTATTCCTCCTTTAATATTATAGCCGTGTGTTTTACTTTGTACCTACTCTATGCAATGCACTTTTCTTCTCTCTACTTACAGGCTACTCACTAATTTTAACCAGCACATCATCCCCCTCCCCCTCTCGAAAGTTCATCATTCCTCTTATTATTGTCTTTTGGCTTAAGCTTCAAGCCAAAACCTAACCTCAATCAAGCCAGACTACGTTTATCTGATTATTTCCCTCTTTTCTCTATATTTCCCATTCCAATGTTTGTTTTAAGTGCTTTTTAAGCCCCACAACCAAATAAATTGCTATGCCTTGTTTCTACTACCCACTATCTTATCTCTTGTAAGTTAAGACGTTTTTTTTATTATCTACAATGTTTTCTCTATAGAAAAATTAGTCCGTTGTTAAGGATTATGTACAATATTATCTTTTGGAATATTTTGGTTTATTTTGACATATATGTACTTACATATTATATGTCCTTTGCTTCCATTCAACTAATATGCTGGTTGGCATAATGGAATGGTTGTCAATGGAAAAATGAGTTTTCTCAGATATTTATTCGGTGGATTTGGTTGAAAAGGCGATATGAGTTGTGTGCGAAGGAAAGAAATGTGGGAAACGTGTAGGATTGTTGTGAGTGAGGGAGGTAGGGCAAATAGAAGATAGCAAGTGGCTAATAATCTAGAAATTAGACACGGATCACATCAGAGTTCACGAGGATCTTATGAAAGCATTCCGGGAATTCTACAGAGCCTTCCCTTCTCCTCCTTGGGTTAGGCGTGGAAAAAACAATTTAGGGAATTAGTGCAGGAGATTGGGATAAGTTCGTTTGTGTCGGACTCTTACCTTGTTTTGCTGGCCGAGAGATGAGATGTCTTGAGTGGGATATCTCCAGGGTAGTCCCACTTTCAGTAAGTACATCTTCTTCCCTCTAATTTCCCTTCTATTCCTAGTCACAGATAAATAGAAGGTGTGCCTGGAATTGAAAACCCCGTATCGAAAGTAACTAAATGCTAAGGGATGTTGGAAATGAATTCAGTTAGAATGCCGACAGAAGAAATTTGAGAGCTTTCTCTCTCTCTCCTTCCATATCTCTCCCTCTTTTCCTCCATTGCCCTTCCAGTTTCCTATTTTTTGCTTCACTCCTATGGCTTTACTCGAAACTTTTCAAAGTTTCTTCAACTTATGTTAAAAGCTAGTTTTCTGTACTAAACGAAATGCTATGTACAAATAGTGCACGCGTCTATCTGCCTCTGTCTGTCTATCTATCACCAAACTGTGCCCTATGTAAAAGTGATATAAAATATTTATTGGAATTTCAAACTGTTTCTGTTTCCTAGATATACTTTCCCAGTTGGATTTCATATAGAATTCAACATCATTACAATAAGTATTGTTAGCGAAGACTTATATAGGGCGCTGGAAAGTTATTAAATTTGAACGTGAAGATGGTAGATGTACGCGGGGGGAAGTTTTCGGTTTAGAGGCTCATGTTACTCTTATCAATGCTTTTTGAATCTTTGATGGGAATTTAATAAAGGTAATATCAAGAATAAGAAACTGCGTCTCTCTCTCTCTCTCTCTCTCCTTCCTTCCTTTTTAGTACAGAGCATTGGAGGGAGGGATATGATTTGATGAAAAATTCTGCTCAGATTATGTTTCGGTTGTATTAGGAGGGTGAAATTGAGATGTGAGTAAATAAAATTCTACATTAAACTTCCTAGAATTATATCAAGTCATCGTTTGTGCTATTTTGAAACCTTATTTGAAGCTTTTTACGTCGCATCCGAACATTTCCTGCTATATTCTCTCTTAGCTCGTCCTATCATTAAATATTTCGCCAAGATTCCCCTATGCCTCATAGACATATATTGTGTCTATTAAATGTGAATGCTAGCAAATTCCAAGTATTAATATTCTTATGCTCTTAGAGTAGGTTAGAATTGAGTTTAAAAGCTAAACAAGAGATTGTTTAGCTTAACTCTAGTAGGTATAATACTTTGTGGAGCTAAAAGGATTATGTAACAACAAGAGTCTCATTAATAGCATGTAAAAGCTGACAATGCAATGTTTTATGGACAATTAACATCATACATGATATTTCATAATACGAAGGAGATGGAAAGAGAAAACAAAGGCAGGCTTTGTTTTGGGTAATCCATTTTAATGAGCCACTCTATCCTTCCTTACGTAATGTAACGTGCATTACAAAGTATAACAACAAGCCCGTCTATTAATTGCCGTACATCCTCGCTCTGTTTTTCTTTAGTGGCTATGGCATCTCTGTATCTGTGCATCTATCTATCTCCGTTCGAGCACAGATTCCTAGTGGTCTAGACGAACTCGATTTAAAAAAGGAAATGTAGGTACATTTGAGGGAGACGACAATTCCTCGGAATGGAGAGTCAGTCGTTGGATATTTCGGTGATTGTAGTTGTATGTATGTGTAGTTAGGGCGTATGTGCCATGTGCACTACTGACGACGACGACGACAACAGAACAATATCATAATACGAACTTTCAAGTAGGCAATGAGAAAAGGGGAATTTTTCGGCAAGAAGACATCGTCCAGGCAGCTAGGATCCTTTGTGACATGGAGTCAGTACAGGGAGCTTATTTTCGCTTGGTTCAATTAACTTACCCGGTAGAGTTTCCTTTCTCTCTAAGTAAATGGAGAGGGGACAAGAAGAGTCATGGAGGAGTATTACTCTCTGAACTACAAATGATGCGATTCTTCCTTTTACTATATTTATGCTTATTATGTTAGAAGGAGAGTGAGTGGGGAAGAAGAAGCAGAGGGGGTAGCCTCTCTCTCTCTTTCTATATCCGATCTTCTTGTGCCATTAACTCTGTTTGCGTTGCAGATATTTTGTAGCATTAAAGGATAGTAGGTGAAGTCGTGAAGTGTAGTCGGACGGATGGCAATGTAAATGCGGAGAGTAGTTGATAGAAGCTACCTAGTCGGTTCGTAAGGGCACAGAGTGAGATTCTCTATGTAGAATTATCCGTAAGAGGATACTTGAGAAGCATCTGAGTCGAGAGCAACGCTAAATGGCTTCATTAGCCAAGCAAACAGATTGTGCCTTTGACTCTCAGTTTCAGACTTCTCGTTGAGGTCTATTAGGCAGTAGGTGGCTTTACTCTCTCTCTCTCCAATTGTTTGGGGAAGGCATGTTATTTTTCAGAATAATTTAAATGGGATCATTAGAAGTCTGCAGCCCGGCTCTCTCTCTCTCTCTTTCCTTCTCGTTCTGTCGGACGGAATGTGACTTTTGTTTATAACTCCGCTAATGTAAACAGAGAAAAAAGCATGTTAGGAAGTTTTGCTTTTATAATCACAGTGTGTTGTTGCGTGTGTCCAAGTCGAATAAGATGACAAATGATGAGATGCTTCGCTTCCAGAAATCCAGATAGAATCACTGCTCCCTTCCTTCTTCCTACAAATGCCCTCTTCGTCTTCTTACACACAATCTTCCTCAGACTTTCCTCCTCCACTACTCACTCACTCACATTAGAAATGAAAAGGCTCGAGATTCTTGTTGATTTCACGGAATACATTCACCACTTGCAGACTTCTTCTTGTCCATGCTCCTTGTTCATGTGTAGGTAGCTAAAAGTCATCTCTCTCCATGCTCTGCATCTATCAAATTCTAGGTAGACTAAATTTTAGCTATATTTTTGGAATATATTATTTCCTGTAAGGGTTTCCTTATCGTTGGTTAAGTCAAACGATCCTCTCTTCTTCTCCAATAATACATATACATAGCTACAGAGAATTTACAATGCTCTGATGACAATGCACTCTAATGTAATTTCGTAGGAGGCAGTAGAACTAGTGACATGACTAGTCTCTGACTGTCTGTGTATGCAAGTGAATAGGAATAATAGCATGGGCAGTGTATATGAATGTCTTTGTGTAGCAGAAGGACAGAGATCAGAAAGCTAGACTCTCCTTGCTAAGAAAGTATTTTGTGAGCATTTGAACGAGTTTTTCTGCTGGGAATAAAATTGTCTATCTCCCCCTTCGGAGACTTGATCTTGATTTTGATGGCTTTGTTGAGACTGAGAGTGGAGTTGAAATGTTAAAGGAAGAGACAAGAGGAGGAGGAAAAAAGCGAGAAGAGTCTATCTCACACTTTATACATGAGTAGCTCTTCTCTAACTGAACTCTGTCATTTCCTCTGTCATCTCGTCTTGGAAATAAATGATTTATCTTTCCAACTTCACTCCTTCTATCAATATCTATCCCCGGCTCTATATTTATTTTGACACAAACACACATCCACTCTATTAGATATACTTGCTTTCTATTCTATGCCCTCCTTAGTTTTTTAATGCGCACAGATAAGACGATAGAAGCCATGTAGGCATTACCTATAGATAAATTTATATAATATGTACCTACGTGTTTGTGTCTGTTAGGGAAGAGAGCGTCTGTTGTCATTTACTATTATAGGGATGTATGAGTAAGTGTTGTTTGTGTGTGTGTGGATGATGTGTTGAGATTCTGATATGATTGATTAATGAGTCAAGTTATTATTGATTGTGTCTTTTTGTTTTCCAGGTGTCAAAAGAAGAATACGACACTTGCCGTATCACTAACCCAAACCCACGGATAATTGCAGTGTGTGATAAACCTTACAAATTAATGTACTTCACTATAACTTTCCGCTCCTTTACGCCGCAACCAGGCGGCCTCGAATTCCGCCCTGGACAAGACTACTATTTTATCTGTAAGTTCACGATATTATTATGATTATTGCTATCTGTACATTAGGAACAGCATCAACATATATCTTTCTATTTGTACATTTATTATAAAAATGTAGTGCCCTAGTTGTTTCCAATGTAAATCCTGTAGCTAGCAAAGTATCCGCCGACGATTTCCATGCACAGCATACCAAAAGGCTGTTCAGTCAAATATATCTTGTAAAGAATGCTGTAGGGAATTAGATTGTGTATATGCCAACTCTAGAAAATGCACAGAAAAATCGAGAGACATATGCAGTTGTTGTAATATGTATATTAGCCAGTTGAGCCAGTACAATAAAGTTACTCTTCTCTCCCTTACCTTTCATATAAAGAGGTTGAAAATATTCCGTTAAGATTATAAGATGCTCTAGGGGAATCAAGTCTAATTAGACTAAAGCTGCTCTTGTCTTTAAACAAGACAACACCTGCCTCCTCTGCTCTCTCACTCACTTCACTTCATTTCGTCTTCAAATGAATATATACTTGCTAACAATAAAATCTATAGCATCCCATCCTCATAATAATAATATGACTGAAATTATTATATGTATATCTGGAGGAGCGGAAATTAGCCATGAAAACAATGGAACTGTACAGAGTAGAGCTAGAGCGTGTCTGTAGCTGCTGATTTTACATCTGATTACAAAGTGATGCAGTTCTAGCTAATTATAATAGGAAGAGGAAAGAATTAATAACTAGTCCCTTGAGAAGAAATTAAATAATTGGAGCGAGGATTAACAGTATTTAGTAATATAGCCTCATAGCAATCAATAATTACTACTATTTATGACTAGAGCAAGTGGGTGGTAATTACCAATTGACAATAAGGCAGTGCTAGCAATTACTCCATTAAAAATACTCGTAATAAAATCCCCGATGAGCTGAGTAGTGATAAATTATTGTAAAAGAATGAATTAAAAACTAACATGAATTTTTATTTGATATTTTTACAGCGACTTCATCTCGTGATGATCTCCACCGACGTGTGGGAGGTCGGTGCTCCTCCCACAATATGAAAGTCGTCTTTAAAGTGTGCTGTCACCCGGGAGAAACGTCTGCACAAAGTATGTAAACATTCCCGTGTTTTTACTTATTATTAGAGAAAAGAAAGCATGTTGGCTGAGTTGAGCAGGTGCCTAGAAAAATGTGAGGACATATAGAAAGAGTGGGGAGAAGCCACTGTTTTAAACTTATTAAAGCGTGTGACTGTGAGAAGGAAGAAGACTGTCTTTGTCACTTGAGTCCCAAGTGGACTCAAAGCGACAAGACAAGACACGACAACTCGCTCTCTCCCTCTCTCTTTGTGAGTTGTGACAAGGAGCATCTTGTAGTCACAATCACAAACGCCTAATGCCTCTCTCTCTCCATCTCTCCACTATACTGAAGTCTATTATTATATACGGACTCTATTATTATGAGAGGTTGTTTTATGAAATAATATAATATGTTGCTATTGTTGTCAGTGAGTGGATGAGTAGAGAGGGAGAGAGAGATAGGAAAAGTGACGTTTGACCTGGGTGAATTTTTAGTGTAGAGAGATGGAAGTGGAGAGATCAAGTGTTTTCCCAAGAGCTTTCTCGTGTCTAAACAATAAGGAGGCTGGAGCCGGGTAACGCAGTCAGCAACTCCTAATTTAAATGTGTGTGAATTTCAGGCACGACGGTAGCACCAGCAGTACCACCAGCCCCGCGGTTTACAACTTCTTCGACGTCGACGATGGTGATGACGTCGTCACGACGCCCTATAATTGTCTACACGTCTTCTACGACGACGACGACAACCACCGTGCTGCCACCAATGCCACCTTCATCTCCCACTCGCTATCCTCCCAATAAGAAAACTCAATTCAGCACAACCAACACGAAACCTACATCTAAAAAGAGTACGTATACCTACCTTATTTTTTTCTACTTCGGAATTAGGAATCCAGCTAATAGCACAAAGTGCATAATAAGACAAAATAACAGATGAATCCAAATAACACTTCCCACGTGCACTGGTGTGGTGTGGTGTGTTGTGGCGGAGGAAGGGAAATGTTCTTCATCTGAACACCTTATTGAGACAGTGTGCATGTTCTTTGGCTTTTAACAGAATTGCTTTATAATGGGGATGATGTGCAGTTGGAGTTGTTAGTCTCCATGTAGTTTCGCAACAAATGAGATGAGCATTCCTAATTGCATGTTGTGTTTTAGAACCATGAGTTTAATTAAGGTTCATTAGATTAGCATATTAGGCTATTATGACCTTTCTAATGGGACTCATGCTTATTTCTATCCATTATCTAATGGCATTGTAATAGAAGACAACAACATTATCAAGTTTTATTTTCGAAATAATGCTGTTACAAGGATACAAAGGCAGAGGCTATGCCTACTCCTTACCTAACAGTTATTGTATAATGGATGATGGCCATCCAAATGTATTTAGCTCCTCATGATAATAATAAAATAATATGTAAGTATAAATGTATTTTGACTTTGCTATTAGCAGCTGAATAGCTTTAGGGAGACAAGGGATTTACAGCTCTACTCATTGTACATGGATTGGGATATTATAAAGCACTTTGTTCTCTCAATTCACTTTCTAAGAAAAGAAATAAATGAAAAGAGTGATAACTATATAAGGTACAACTATAAAAATCTATAGTCATAAAGTACAAGTAGGTACTTGACCAAAGGACTCCTTCACAGTCAGTGGGCCTCAGTTAACAGACTCCTTAAAATCCTTCCAGTGCATACCTTCAGGTCAGGGAATATACTTAGGGCCCTTTTCTTCTATCGTGTAAACAGAGTTGCCGTCATATAATAAAATTTTAAAATTGATAAAGGAGCTTTTGGTAATAAACGCCCGAGAGGGAAATATTTTATAGTGACTTACTGGCAGTGATGATACAAGATCAGTTGTGATGTTATGGTTTTAACGCAATTGACTATCACCTCTGCTCTCCCCTGGCTAGCATTTCCCTTTTTTCTTTGATAAAAGACCGCTTTCTTGGGTTTTATGGATGTTGGTAGGTTGATAGTGAGTCAAGGTGCGGCACTCGAGTTTCCTTGCATTAGAATGCAACAGGGACTTGCACAAGTGCAGTGCATATCCTCCTCTCTACTATTCTACTTACTAGGTGATAAGACTATAGAGTAGCTATTATAAAGATAGTGACAGAAAATATACATTCATACAGAAAGTCCAAGTTGAATGGACAGAGATATATAAAAATCCAGATAATAATATAATAAGGAACTTATCGTTTTGTTTTGGATGGATGTGTCCCACCTTAATTCCCACTCTCCTCTCTCTCTCTCTCTCTCTGTCATTCAACCCGAAGCAGTGTTTGTGGGAATGGAAGATTTTCGAGCTGGCCTCTTCTCTCTCCAGCTTTCTTTATAGGGTACTTAAACTCGTAGGTGTGGATTCTATTTAATGGCTTTCGAAGGTTAAATTCGTTTTCGTTTGTGTGTGTCTCTCTATGTATTTACTGTGGGGTTTATAGAATGACTACTCTTGTAAATTCAAGTGCGGACGTTTAAAATAGAAGTAGGTAGGTAGGTAGGTTTGAGTGGTCTGTCTGTGTGCGGTTGTTGTAGGAGAGGGAATGAGCTCTATTATTATAGAGTGTTTTAGTACCTAATGAAGGTAACCACAAGGACTGGTGCACGGTGGATAAGGAAGGAAGACATTATTACCACCGTCCTTCTTTTGTCAATGGAAATGCATTAGCACAATACAAAGGATTATTTGCTGTTCGGATAAGATGAGATGAGTGATAGTTTTGTTAACGTCCTCTTGTCCTGTCACTTCTGGGAGGTAGCCTCTTCTTGTCTTTTATTCCCTTGTGCTCGCCTAATGGCTCAGATAACTAATATGTAAATTCNGGTAGCCTCTTCTTGTCTTTTATTCCCTTGTGCTCGCCTAATGGCTCAGATAACTAATATGTAAATTCTAGAAACTCTCCAAGTTTTTATGACACTTTCAGGGAATTATAAATAGATAGCAGGGAGCTAGTGTTAAAAAGCTTTGAAAAAGTTCCGCGAGGTAATTGCCGTTCATTGATTAGCAGACGGAGAGAGAGAGCGAGAGAGTGGGAGGGTAGAAAGTAGAGGGAAGGCAACAGGTAAATCTTTGTGAGTAACTTCACGGTTAGTTAGCTAAGTACGTTAGGCATACATGACTACGTGGTGGAGTTTCTCTAAATTCCTCAGAAATTTTATTATGAGTTGCTTGGTAGTGGGGAAGAGTAAATAAAGTCAAGTAATGTGTTTGCTTTCCTCTCCTCTGCCTGCTCGGGGAGGGGAAGGCAATTAATCTTGATTGCTTGTTATAAATGTATTTGTAATTCGTCAGATGGTTATAAATGGCGGTGTTGTGTGGCTATGAACTTTAGCTAATTGTAAGGAAAGGAAGGAAAGCATTAAGATGATGTTCAATTCATATGACTAATGTGTAGCTAATTAGTGCTAATGTATCCAGTGGCTGAGAAGAAGAGTAAATGGGAATTTTCCAAAAAGCGGTGTGTATCTTGTAGTCGCCCTTCTTCTAACTTCCTACTTCCTACCTACCTGCACAGTCCGCTAACTCTTTTGTTAACTGAGAAGAATTAGAGGGAAATTGTGGGCTCCTATATTTATCCAAGTGATATGCAAAAGGATATTTGCCTTTTCGCTCCAATTCACCTTATTATTAGGGCTAATAATGTCTGAATTCTTTAGTAGACTCCCGTTGCAAACTTCTTTAAATGACAGATATGTTTTAATATGAGGAAGTTTAGTGTTTCTAGCAGTTGTTGTCGGTTTTCTGGGCAGAGAGAGAGAAAGAGAAACTGGGAACATTCACATTCAGATGGCTAGGTGCATAATGCATTAGTTTAGGAAGTGGGGAAGGCATTGTCTCTTTCTATATCTCTTCTGCTACGGAGAAAGGAGAAATTTGAGTTTGTGAATGAGTGAATGAAGACAGACGGAGAGTCGAGGAGGAAGTTGCACTTTTCTTCTTGGTTATTAATGGGTGTTGGC
>JABASI010002154.1:0-20812 GCA_019776505.1 Tomocerus nigrus
ATGCAATGCATAGAAAATAGGAGAGCTTTTTAATGCCCACAGTATCTACATAATAAATAACACATAGGTATCTACCCACATAATAGTCCAAGATATTTATTTGTGAGTTTATCATTCGCCCTGTGTAACACAAGTCTCTTGGTCGGTCATTTCGACACTTGCATGGTTCATGGAAAACGGCTTAGTTTGCGGATTAGCGCAGGACCTTTTGAATGAAAATAGCTTTTGTATACAAAGAGGAAACTCCAAATTGCTTTGTTACAACTCACTTATAAAAGGAATGTTCTGTGAAGCCCATTTGAAAAAATTCGTTGTTGCAGGTTTGAAAAATAGGATTTCAGATTTTAAACGAATTTTTTAGTATTGTTATGACTTGTATAAGTCAGGGACGGGACATCCTCATCAGATCAGAGTATTATAGCTGAATTCAGCTCGTGGCAGGCACATAGAAAGGAAAAAGGAATTTATTTTCTGTCTGGGAATGGTCTCGCTTCCTTCGCTGGTCTGTGTGGCAGAGGAGATTGAATTGGTCTGGATGTCTTGGATTGAATTACGTGGAAGTAGAGTGATGGGCTTGGGTACAAGAGCACTTTTGTTTTCTCTCAATCATTTCATTTTATGCATATGTACCTTTCCCTATCTCTGTTAAAAAATATGCAAGATACTCGTCTGTGACGTCAAACATTGCTTACTTTTTCACTTAATGTGAATTACAATTTTCATATCTTCCCTATCCACATCAGACAACATCTCTTTTATATCCACATCGGCATTTCTATTCCTTACTCACATGTATCTACATGTAGGTACTATAGACATATTGCATTGGTGGATACAAATTTTTATTTTACGCAATCTGAGTACTTGTTAAATGGAATAGTAAATAGGAAACAAAGTCCAACAGGCATCCTCTTAAAACCAAAGACAAAATACTTTATTTCATTTTGTTCAGGAAATTCAATCTTTCACAATTTTTCCTTTATTGTTATGGCACACGATAGATAGTGCCCTATTGTTGCGTAGTAGACTTTGCTGCTATTATTTATTTCTTCTTTTCTTTGTTATGCACATAGCTTGTTCATATCCAATAAAATTATTTTTTAGCAAATAAGACGGGAATATTTAAAAAATCCAAGGATTTTATTATTTCTCCTACTTATAGTATTAGTGTCATGCTTAACTTAAACTGGTCAAGGATAAACATTTTACATTTTCATGGGAATTTATTGAAATTCTAAGGAAAACCTGTTGAAAGGAAAAGAGAGCATCTATTTCGTAAGATGATGTGCCTTCAATGCCCTTCTAAAAAAGAATTTCATATTTTTTGATTTATGAACAGATTCGTTACGTGTGCCGTAAATTGAAGAAATTCACTTTTGCACATAGGTAGTCAAATTCAATGACGCAGGTAATCAGAACCTATAGAAAATGTTTAATAGCCAACATACTACAAAAATTTATACGCCTACACATGTGAACATGATATTTCTCTCTATATCTACATACTACGTAGTTTCACGTGGGTTGATACTCAACAAAATCCAAGTAAACTGATCTCACTTTATTACATTCAAGACTTTACTCTAATTGACAAAAAGGAAATACTGACATGCATTGCAACAAATATGAATCTATACAGGAGAATCTTTTATAGCAGAATTTCGGGAATTTCTTTCTTTCTAACGACACATCTACAAAAATGATGAAATCCTACATGCACCAAGAAAAATTTAATGTTAGCCAAATTCTTTTAATGGGTAGCAAAGAGAATAACTTACGTATTCTTGTTAGCAGACTGCCTAACTCATCGGCATTCATACAATAATAATCAAATCACTATATACTATTTTATCTATTTTGTATATAATGAAATCTCCATTCGGCTAGAATCAAATCATCCTCATGTCAAAATAAAATAATAATATTCAACAAAAGTTTGTAGTTTGTTAATTATAGCGCGTGTCCCTTAATTTAGTTCCCTTTTTTCAAAATTCCTTCCCAAGAGAAACAAACAAGATTTTAAAGTGTCTTTTCGAATCACGAAATAGAATTGTTGAAAACAAAGTTATCCTCCACATATATATGTACCTTTGGTGATTATAAGTAGTAGGAACTAAAAAAACATTTTGAAGGCTTCAATCTTTTATAAGGGAACTAATGCCAAAAGCTGTACATTTCAATTTTCAATGCGTGTCTGCGCATTATGGATTGTTGTACCATGTACAAGGATACAATGACTTTTTGTCTGAAACTAAAAAAAAGTATTTGCAACTATTTCACCTAGATAGCTAACTTCACCTAACCTCACCTAGGTACTCTAAAAAATTGTCCTCAAACCATCCAAAGTAAGTTTTTCTGAACGGATCTACATGATTTCTGGTAAATAGCGGAGTAACATTAAAATATTGATTAATGGTACATATGGACTAATTGACTTTAAGATACAATTTTTGGCATAATGAATAAAAGACGTTGTTGCTAAACAAAGTTCCAAAAAAAGAAATTCAAAAAGGAATCGGATTTTTACAATTGTTACTAAAAGGGTTAACTCTGCTGTACACCTATAAATAAAAAAGTATGTAAAATTTATTCCTTTTTTGAATAAGGTAATACATACTTAAGTAGATGATAAATTCCCGTTAAGGGAGCATGAAACATTAGTTGGTGCATGAAGTCGATAGGTCGTATTCTATTATTTCCTTTCTTTGAATTCCTCCAGATAACCTTACTGTAGAAGGAGAAGAATTAAATCTCAAGTTTTACTTTATAAAGCAGCGTAACACAAGCGATACTTTCGACTTTCGACGCCTATGCTACATATTCTATTTATTCTTGGAAATATACAAAGCAAGTAAATAAGCAGGTCCCCTTGCTTTGAATGTGATGGTATCTGATCCGATCTGTAGTTATGTAGCATGCATCGTATTTGTACATTATGCTAGCACAGAGCTCAGGTTAGCCAAAGTTGGAACTTTGCATTTTCAAATCTCATCCAAAATGGACATTTGAGACGTTGACTTCTGGAAAGTTATTTTATTTACCATTCAGACACAATTTCCATCCCAGATTCAAATGACACAAACTGGCGCGTCAAATGTTTGTAAAATAATAGAAATTCTCACGCTAAATGCTGCTGCAAAATTTTATTTTACTGACTCCCACACGTTCAGGACTCTCCTGACCATAAAAGTAAAAAATGACTAACTATTAATTTGCATGTAAATAATAATACTAGATATGCAAATGACGTTTTAATTTGATGTCATCTAGTACATAAAATCCAATAGTAGAATGTAGAATCGCGGTTATAAAACTATGAACAAAGTCTTAATGTAATATTATCAAGTTCATATAAATAACATTCCTTCAGTGTTTATATGGTTGCACTTAATTTCTTCTTTCTCTTGTATCACCATATGGATGGAAAGCAATACCTGAAATAACCGGTTTATTGTTTTGGGTGTTGTGAAAAATGCTATGTAAATACATGATAGTCTTATATAATAGGAATAGCTTTATATAAATACATACCATGTATACTTTAAGGTTATTAGTAATGGTACGATATAGAATTACATATATGATACACAACGTACAACGAATGAAAAATGTTTTTTTGATATTAATTTCCCAGCCGAATCTTTCAGCAGTTATCACACGAGCATAATATCAAGGCTCGTGGACGGTTGTTACCATGGAGAAATGGGAGAAGGTAAGCCCGTCAGACAGTTTGGAAATTAAAATTTCACTTTTTTCCTACTGGCGACAAAATCCTCATTTTCGTGTACGAGACTTGGCAATGGCATAGATAGTGAATGATTTTAAGCAGAAGAAGCCACAAAATGAAAACAAATACAACGGCAGGAGGTGTGCATTCATGATTCGGATTCGGCATTATTTGCATCTCAATCTATACAGCATACATCTGAGGATGGTAAAAGTTGTCCTTGTCAAAGTACAAACTACAAAAGATTTTTATTGCCAATGGCTGTAAACAGAATGAAGATATTTCAACATTCCATACACACTGCAAATGGTGTCGGTATAATATCCTCTCTACTTTCATAGCCGACAACATGCACATGAACAGCAAGACAAGTTAATCAACAAGAAGGGACTTGCCTGCTTGTTCCATCCAAAACGCTTTCAACCCAGTTCCATTCAGGACAGGTTACGTGAAGCCCTTCCAACTTCCAACCTCCACAATTTTCTACACAACTCAAATGAGTCCATTCAATCATTCCAGTTGATTTTCATTCAAAACATTTTTACTTTGTTAGCCCTTGCACTTTGAATTGAGGATCATGGCTAAATGTGATTCTGTGTATTGACGTCACCTAACTTAACAGCTTCTCATTTAGAAAATCATTTTTCTATTTTTCTTCACACAGTGCATGCAAACTTTTCTAAAGAACTTTTTTCTATTTGTTAAGTATACGATTACTATACGTTGATGGGAACAGCATGGAATGATAGATATATATTTGCCTACGTACACAGCAATAAAGAACTGACAATAGCAAGTGCACCAGAGTCATTTGTTATTGTTATCATTGTTACATTTGTAAATAAAATCATTTTGTGGAAATAAAAGGGATATTTATATTTTCCATTTCAAATTGCAACTTTATGTCATAAATGTGAGCAGGAGGGAGTGCTAAAATTATTAAGGCACCTACCACTTGCCTTACGAAAGCGTCAGAGAGAGAGAGAGAGAGACGCACTATGGACTTATAAAATATTATAAACATGGAAAATGGAAAGATAAGTCTGAAGGAAAAGAAATGTAATAAAAGTCAATTTTTGAATGATCTGAGAGCGTTCGTCCATCGGATTCTTTTGTATTTTTTATTGAAGCTCTGACATTGTTTTTAGTTGTAACTGAGTGAGTCAGACATGGTAGCTTTACCTTAGCTAGGAATATATTACGCAACATTTTATGTATATCATATCGTTATTTCATATGTATTATTTCTTTTGTGCTCTAAGAATTCAGTTTACCTCACAAATCACTTGATTTCAATCACAGAGTATAAATATATAATGGACAGATAGTCCATAGCTATCTAAGATTGTACAGGGTTCATCAAAAGTAATTTTCCATACGGCCTTCTCACTCTAAATTTTATGTTAAATTTTTACGCTGCTAAATAGAGCACCGAATTTTTTTCACGCCTTCCCAACGAAATTACACTTTCACCTCTTTAATTTTTCAAGGAAGCTGAAAGTGGTGAAAATCTAGTTTGCTAGAAAAGGCAAGAAAAAAATTAGGTGCATTAATTAGAGTAAAAATGTGAAATGAAACTTATGTGGAGAAAGTCGTGTCATATGGCAAGTTACTTTTGATGGACGCTGTAGATAGGAATAAAAAAAGAAAGAGAGAGAGAGATCGGAAGTGAATAGAACACGTACACGTATGACTCACCTGTTCTTTGCTTTGTTGTGCCCTGCTCTCCCTCCTCTTCAAATGATATTTGATTCAAAAGAATTCTTTCCTTTTCTGTCTCTCTCAGAGAATTTTTCGATTAAAGTCAGTGGATATAATGCGTAGACACTTGCAGTTATATTTCCTTTACAATTACAACATGCTACTTCCACATTTCTCTAATATTACAACAGAGAGAGTGAGAGAGAGAGAGATTGAAGAAAAGAATATGGCTGGCTGGTTGTTGGAAGAAAGTGTGGATGGTTAAGAAGGATGGATAAGGTTGTTATGTATCTTAGTGTTGACTTCCCTTCCTTCACTTTCATGTCCTTTAACTTTTTTTTCATTTCTCCGAATATTCTATGCGAGAATGAATGAATGAGGTCGGGCTCACATTACCAAAATGACAATGCATTAAGGACGACAGAGTCCTTTGTGTTAGATTTTTAACAATCCTTAATAGGAAAAGGAAGCTCGTCAAAAGATTTTGCATTGTAGCAATCTCTCTCTCTCTCTCTCGCTACCTTCTTCGCACATGTGTACATAATAGTAAATAAATATAACACTTACTCTATGTCTACCTTCTTTCATTCTCACATACATAGCTCCCAAATTTCAATATGATAATATCCGACCGATGTATAACTGACAGGGTTCAGGTTTGTATCTATTGTCCAGATGAAATTAAAATTATTTTATCCACACTGGACATTTTTGTCTAATTGCTATAAATAAACATTAGAAGCTACTATTTCAACCGGGCAATATAGAAAATAAAGATGGGTGAAACCAATTTTGTCCAATTAAGAACAATCTCTGGATTTAATCCACCACAACCCTGGAAAACACTAACAGAGTTATGCAGAGAGTCTTGTCAGTCCTGCCTCATTTTTTCTGTGAGTATCTTATCTACCGATAGTTCCCTACTTGTACTATCATTAGTATATTGAATATCCCGGCGACGAAATTATATCTTGGCAGAGTGTTGAATGGTAGAAGGCATGAAAAGGACCTATGGCTAATAATTCCATAGAAAAGGAAATAATCTGATATAGATGAATGAGGTAGATTTATATAGCGGTAGGTAGTATAGAGGCGGGAGTCTTATTTATCAGTTCGTCATAATGGGGAAGTGTTGAATTGTGAGAGGCAGCGTCCCTCATTTCAGAAAATTCGACAGAGAGATGGGAAAGGAGAGGAATAAGGGCGAGGAAGGCTCAGAGATGACAACTCACCGCGACTGACAGACGAGCCAATGCAATAAGTTGACTTTGCTCATTGTTAGCTTAGTAGGTTGAAGATGGGAGACTGATGTGACTTTCTTATTGTTAGACAGTAAAGAGAGAGAGAGAGAGAAAGTCATAGCTAAAAAGTAGAAAAAGAAAAAGAAGGGAAGCCGGAGTCTGTAATTCACAATAAGTCTTGGCGAATGCACATGAATCCTGACAAAGGAGAAAAAAATCAGAGTCAAATTAAAATTATGGAGAAAGCCATATGAACATGAAAGAGAAATCCGTACAACTCGTCTTTTTCCCGCGCCCCACTTTCACTTGACTTTCACTCGATTCTTTCCTCTCCAATTTCTTTCCTTTGTCATCCCGTTCCTACCACTTCCCATCTTCCTCACGACATATCCACATATTATCTAATAGAACAAGGATTTACCTACACGTAGATAGAAGTGTATATTTATGTCCTCCGAGACGAAGAAAGACAGCCACCCATAACCCAACTGTGATTGTATGCAGCTAAGGAATCACTTTCTCTTGCTACACATAAATACACACACACGGTCACATCACCACACCGAGCACAGCCGAACTATTGTCATTTGATATTTATTAGAGCCGGAGGTGTGCCGTGTCTCTTTTCCATATCACTCTCCCACTTATTCAATTAAAATTACTTCTCCCATTCTGTCTCTCTGTTCTACTCCTCTGAAAACATGCTCTGCCTCTAATAAATGTAAATATTTTACTAAAAATTTAAAAAAGCATTAACATATAGTACAGGACTCTATCACATACCGAAATCATATCCTGTCATCTGAGACAAAACTTTGAAAATTATTTTACACATCAAATAGATCACCTTAGCATATCCACATTTATAAAATATGGGGAAATGGAAACAATTAACGACACAAATATTGAGCTGCATTAGTAAAAATTAATTACAAGTTCTGATTTTTAATTAGAAATCTATAATATAATTTTTCATGGGCAAAAGGTCCGAAAGAAACATTGAATAAATAATAATATTACTATATTAAAGCAAATAACGACTTAAAATTGACAACATGAATACCACAAGAATTAAATCTTGTGGTATTTACAAAAATGACCCCGTACCTACTTAGAAATACTATTTTTTATTGCTTTAAATATTCAATAAACACAGGTTATTCCTGACTTTCAATTCAACAATAATCCCATAAAAGTAGTCAATATAAATAAAAATATTGTCAGGACGTGTAGATTGCATTTACTGAAGTCTAGTAATCTAATGTATTTATCACAGCTAAATAGTAGTGAATATAGTTAAGCTTCCTCAAAACTAGCCTAGTCAATTAGACAAGAGGCGAAAAGATGCAATCCATGAATCGTTTGTGAAAGATGATGATAATGTAATTTAAATAGGTAAGTAAATGGGTAGCTATCGACATGTGCATAGAGATGAGTTTGAGATGTGTGTGATAGGCGTGTAGGTACATGTCGTGTGTGTGGGTGTGCTGTGTGTAGGGATGAGGCTATCGAAGAGAAATAGTAATTGTGTTAAGTGCCGTGTACGTCTGAGTTGTTGGGAGGAAAGCATAAGTGTGTAGTGAGACGGATTTTTTCTAGCGTGAAGATAATAACGTGCGAGGAAGAGGAGTCAAGAGTTACGTTTCGTGGCCTTAATTTACTTTCCCGCACTCTTCTCTCTCTTTCTGCCTCCGTCTACAGTGTCTAGCCTTTTCCATATAGAAAGGATATATAGAAAAAGAGAGGGATCTTATAGATAGATAGAACGTGGCTTACGATTACGAGTAATAACTGCTCTGTTTATAGTGGAGATAAAAGAAAAGTCAAGTGAAAGCTAGTCGAAAATAAAGCGTTTTTCTAGGAATCTTCCTTTCACCACTAGATCTGTAATATGTGAATATGTGTATCAGCCTCAGTTGGCTATCTACACAAGGTAGCTAGACCTACGAGGTACCTAGTTACCAAAAATGTCCACAGAAGGGCCGTATATGTTTAAACTTTGACTATTTTGACTATTTTCTATTATATAAGATGGCAAGGAGAGAGAAAGAGAGAAAGGAGGAGATAAGACATCAGAGGATCGTAAACTGGAGAAAGTATTAATAGGAGGACATTAGAGAGAGAGAGAGAGAGAGAGAAAAGACGGATGGTTCAAGTCCTGGCTTCGTTGCTTTCTCTTCGGTTCGCTTGATGATAATAATAAGGATCGTGGCTTCGCTTCCCTTCCCTCCGTTCCATTTCCCGACTCACAAATCCTATCCTTCACTTTTCAATTCTTTGATGGCTTCTTTTTCTCATCTTTCCCATCACACCAACAACAGCCCTACTTATTTACAGATATCCTTAGCCTTCCTAAGGGACTTTCACCAAAAATCTCACCTTCATCCTCATCCACCAACACATTGCACGTCTTCCCATCACATTGCACGTCTTCCCATCATATTCCACACTTTCTCTCCGTCTCGCCCATCTACGTCTTTTGTGAACAGTCCCCAAATGTTACTACTTCCATGTAACTGAAGATTTATATTGTGGCTCCTCGTGTTTCTATGTGCACGCTTACATGTGATGCATTGACGGATAGCCAAATAATGCACGGCGTTGCTACGACTTAGACGTCTAACAGGATTGCGCTCGATGAAATCATCAGTCTTAGTTGGACAAAATTCGTTTTATCCACCTTCATTTTACATATAAACCGGATAAAATTCATTTCTACTTGGTTTCATCCATAACCATTTCGTCCAAATTGTCCAGTGTGCATGAAATCATAGCGTGGGCCTCAATTGGACAAAATTTGTTTATCCACTTTCATTTTCCACATTAGCCGGATGAAAAAATTGGCTACATGGTTTCATCCATGGCCATTTCGTCCAAATTTTCTAATGCGGATGGAATCCAGGGGTTGGTCTTATTTAATTGGACAAAATTGGTTTTATCCGCTTTCATTTTTCAAATTGGATAAATGAGTGGGTTACATGGTTTCATCCATGGCTATTTCGTTCAAATTTTCTAATGCGGTCGGATTCCAGGGGTTAGTCTTATTTAATTGGACAAAATTGGTTTTATCCGCTTTCATTTTTCAAATTGAATGAATGATTCGGCCACAAGGTTTCATCCATGGCCATTTTGTCGAAAATTTTACATATGGATAATTGATTTGATAAAGTTTTAGTTTCATCCGGACATTATAGAACCCTGGTTGGAGAAGATGTTGCTGCTGCTAGGGAAGCATTTCTTTTGTTGTTGTCGTCTTGTCGGCTTCTTGCATTAGTTGATTTGAATAAAGCAGACGGCTAGGTGGATGTGGATGCCGTACAAAGGACATTATTATGCAATTCCGCCGCCATCCCTTAACTTGCAACTTCCCTTAAATTTTTTCACACTCGAGTGTGGATGAGCAATAGTGCTGGTGTATGTGTATGGGTAGAGAGAGATGTATTTATGTGCAGAGATGTGCTGGAGGGAAAGTCGTCAGCGTCCTGCTCTGAGAATTACTCAGTCACATTAGCTTCAGTCTGGGACACTGTCTCGCTCTTTTGTTTCGTCTCTTCCGAGTAAATGTCAAATCCCTTAAGGTTATTCTTTTTCCTCTCCACTTGAAAAATTAAAGGGATGGGAGGAAGAAGAAGAAGAAGAAGAAGAGCTAGGTCCTTTCTCCCAATCTCCACTCGTGCGTCACTCACACTTTTGACTTTCTCTTATTTACTACTTTACTCTCTACTGACTCATCTCCACATTTCTACTACACAAAAATCATTCTTCCCTACTTCTTTCTTCCACGACACAACTAGCAATAACACATTTTATTAAACTGAATAATGATCTCTCTCCCTGTCTATAGCACTGTATTTACTTAAAAAACCATCATTTCCTAAATTCAAAATACGTTTGAATCGCGAAACTCTTGAAATATTTATTAATTACATGGTCACTTTAAATAATTGTCTAAGGAAGGACGAGGAAAAAGATAACATTTATTTATTGGCATGTGGCCTGAGGCCTTGGCACCATATTTGATAAATTATAATAATATTGTAATTAATAATTTATTACTATTAAATGTTAATTTTGATATTTCTTATTGCGTTGTTTTCAATTGATCAAACATTAAGGGCACCTTTAAATTGTAAATTAGAAAGCCTGTGTGTTCATCATGAAAATCATCCATCCAAAAAGATATTGAGAATGATGATGAAACTACGTATCTGTATTTAGAATTATTGCTTTGATATATTACCTACAATTAGTGTTTCACTAGCCACTGGCTAGTGGCAGAAATGGCCTTTTAGCCGGCTAAAATCATTTTTTTAGGGTGGCCAAAATTTTTTTACATTGTTTTTGGCCATTAGCCGTTTTGGCCACTGACCAATTTAGCCGGCTAAAATTAATGGCTGGCCGGCAAAAATCTTAAAAAGCCGGCTAATATCAAACACTGCCTACAATATGTACACCGGTACATATGACATAAAAGAAGTAGATATATTTAGTTGAATATATTTATAATAAAAAATCTTGACGATAGATTGCTATTTGAGTAAGTAGCAATGATGAAGAAGAAGGGGAGAAAATTGGGAAAGAGATGCCCGTGGGGATTGGAAAATCTATAGCTTATTATTGATTTGTTGAGATGTAGTGCATGGGATTTCTTTGTTTTCAGCTTGCGTGTCGCGTCGAGTGCTGTCGCATGCTAAACGCACAACTCTGTATCGCATTTCTTTATCTCTAGGTTAAATTGGTTCATTTGTTTGAAAGGCTGTGAAGCCTTTGCAGTGTGTCTGTGTGTCTGTGCATTCTACAATTCGCCACCACCACTTCCTTTTTCCTCTGCTAATTGATAGCTGTAGCTCGTAGTACCTACTACCTGTAATTAAAATGTAAATGCATTTGTAGTAATTGCACGTGGTGGTGATGTTATTAAAGGGAGCGTCTATATTTTCAATAGCAATACCTAGGTATGTATATTTATAGTAGCTAGCAGCATGAAGGTCGAATGTCTGAGCCCGAATAAGAAATCAGTTTAGACTGCACTCGAGATTTTAATGTTCATTTTATTAGTGGTATAGCAAATGCTTTGATATATTAATAGAACACTATAGATTCTATAGAGAGATAGACTCTTCTAATTATAATGCAATGCCAAATGAGTGCTGTTTCTGGCTGGAATGAGAAACTCCTTTCTCCTTCCTGCCGCGTGCAGGTAAAGTAATTGATGGGCAAAGTTAAACAATCTTTCTATAAATACATGATTCTCTGTCTTTAGTAGTAGTAAACAGTGGAAAAGCTCTCTACTTTATTTCACTAAAGACACTAGGGCCATTAACATAGTTTCATTCTTCGCCCTTACTACACACTGTACATGTGCTCTTTCTATAAATAAACATGCATCAGTGACATACATTCCCCATTCATGCACACGGCCCAGAAATTAAATTATCGCTCTGGCAATTTGTTATTTTATTCAAAATTGCCAGCACAAAACTAAATTCTCCACTTTGTAACTTATTGCAACGAAAACGAAATATTTTGCACATTTTCTCACAACACACACATGCCTTATAAAATAAATGGGCTATAGCTACCACTAAAGTTTATCTAATTTAAATGCACTTAAATATTAATAAAAGAGCTTTTGTCCTGGCCTTGTGGCTCCTACATGAATGGATGGTGGGAAGTGAAAGTTTTTCCTGAAACTACTTTAGAATCTTAATCTGGTTTTGTGGAGATTCCAAGTTTCTTAGCATTTGCACGCATTATATACGATGAATTTTAGTAAATGAATGAATGTATAGGAAGTATACGAGGTGACGCACACAAGAAGAATTTATGAGTGTCTATATGAATAATCTCAACTAAGAATCCACGTATATAGTATAGCAGCGTCTATTATTTCATTCGCTACTCCATAGATACACATAGTAGCATTTCATTCACACATTTCTTGCAGAAATATTGAGAGTGTAAATATAAGGCTATGAATAAGAGAGTGCAAAACTGTAGTAAATAAGTAGAAGTGATAAAACGATCATAATAATTTTCTTTAAGTCTATAGTATGTAGAAAGTGAAGTTGCATCCCTCGTATATACTTATTATTATTATGCTCTATATAGCTATACGCATTTATTATAGTTCATTCATTTATTCATAGAACTTGGTTTGCTAGAGAGAGTGAGTGAACTGGAGTAGTAGTCGCTGGCTGCTGCTACTACGAAGAAGAACGAGAGAGAGAGAGAGATACTTACGCGCTTTACTACTTACTTACTCCATTCATTGACGATAATAAAGCTCGTGTACTATTTATAGCCTACACTTTACATTACTGCTCTATATATTCTATTTTCTGCCGAGATGCACCAAGCAGTCTGCTCACTCACTACCTACTCCACTTTACTATTAGCTACTTACTTACTTATCATCATCATGCCGAGATACAGACAGAGAAAGAGCATTGGAGGAGGAGGAGGCAAGATGCGAGATGCAAGAGACAGGGAGCTCAAGACTATAATTTTATTAGATTATGTAATGCAGTTCACTTTCTTCACTTCTCTCTCATCTCAACTATCTCATCTTTCTCCTTTCTGCATTCCCACCGCCACTCTTTACACTCATTTCCTACAGCACTAATAATATGGCACTGTGTGTGTATGCACTCATTAAGGCTGCTAATGATATGCAATTTTATCTATTGCACAATTACCTACTACACCTATATATACTCTTCCAGGGAACAAAAACGTAAAAAAGAAACTTTAAAAAAAGAATGCCGTTTTTTTCTCTTTTTTTTTGCTTTTTGTTTTTACATGTACAGGTAAAGTGAAAGACAACAGGAAAATTATTTGATTTGGAAACTAAGTAAATGCAATAGGCAGACTTTTTTACTTTTTGTTGCATTTGATTTTTTCAAAAAAGGAAAAAAGGCAAAAAGATGAGCGTTTTAGTTCCCTGTACTCTTCATACTTGCACACTATCATTTTACACACTCATTTCATTACAAATTTATATATCATTATCTTCTTTTAACTTTTACAGCCACAAGTTGAGTGTGCAGCACAATGTCAGACACTATAGGAGTGTGACTCTATATCTAACCTCACTTTCCAACTTCCAACCGCCTCATCTTAATTACTGCGAGACGAGGAACATAATTGGTCCTATTAACAGAACATCTTGTCGTTATCTTATTAATGCTCCTAATTAACTCTTCACAGGATGTGCATATAGAAACGAAATGTAAATCCGCTTTTTTCTGTAATGTTATATGTATATCATGTTAGATTTGACGTATATGAGGCTATTAAGTATAGCTACCAGGTTGTGTGCACTACACACCTGGCTCCATATAAATACTTTTAATTCATCAAGTATTTTTTCATAAATCTATTGAAACAATTATGCATCAGGAACTTACAAATGTGTGTACAAAAAATAACCGCAATACATTATCCAATTCAAATTTCTAGTTTTATTTTAGACATTATTTCGGCTACGAATGTAAAGTTCCTACATAAATCACATTTTTGCATACATGACAAGTTTGTTTTGTAATTTCATGACATGCGTGATGCAGGTCATAGTAAAACCAGCATTTATTGTCATACTAAAGCATATTATCCTTAAATTATGCAAAAAGTATGGTCAATTACTGTTTTAGGGGCAAATTGTAGATGTGTGTGTTTTTTATTTTAGCAACAGCTTTGAAAAATGCACATTTTATCTAAATAGATTTAAAAGTCTCGCATCCATATTGTTAATGTCATTATAAATGAATATAAATAGATCATTGTCCTTGCGGTATGTTGAGACATTGCTCATAAAAGGCCGAAAGGGTCGTTGTATAATTTTCCCCTTGAATTTATTCGATGATGATGCGTATAGGAGTTTTTTAGCAAGTAAAAAAGTGGCGGTAATCCTAAGTGTATGGTATGACATGTATGTTTCTGTTGAGATAAGGCAAAAACTATCGTTTAGTGTAGTGTTCCGTGTTATTAGGATGGGTTGGTGGTGAGAGATTTTAGTGCAGTGGTTGGATGGATGGAATGCAGTTTAGTCTAACGCCTGCTCTTCACTTATTCATGTATGAGCATTTCCGTTGCAGTCGATCTAAAGACACAGTCAAACTGAACCCACACAAGTAATAGGTACCCAAAAAGTGCCACAGCCAAATCTCTAATCAATTCAGTTCCGATACTTTGGAATCTAATCCGTTGGCAGTGCACAAGTAACGAGTAAGTTTTAAATCGTCGATGAATTTTCATACTTATTCTTAATCTGATACTATGCACTTTATATTCTTCATTGTTGCACTTTGTTCATATGCAGGAAAATTGACAACTCTTAATGTAAATACCTAGGTCCTGTCATACAAACGGTACACATAAATAAATCGTGAATAATTCACTATCATAATAGAGGTCATCATATGCGGGTATTTAATTAGATAACTTTATACTTAGATAATTCATATCCACGAGAAGAGGCAAATCATGAAGTAAAAAACACAGAAAAAACCGGAAAAAATTTTATCTCAGTAGCATCTTTTTCTACGTCATCTTTGCCAATATTAAATAGCGGTAAACCTCCGTATAACGTGTTTAAATAATTATTTAATGGAAAAGGGTATAAAAATAGGAATGTATTTCCCATTGCCGGTAGGTAGGCAGTAAAAAATGTAGGGAGCCTTAATGTAAATGCATGGATAAAGGAGAATTGTGGATGTGTACAAATGTAGTCCCTACATAAATAGTTATAGGATGGATATAAGAGCATTATTCTGTTGTTATAAGGAGTGAGTGTATTGTGTTTGAGTTGTTGGAGCTGGAGGGTTGCTGCTGCAGAGGGAGAGAGAGAGAGAGGCTGGGCGGATGGACTATGGACCATCAGATGAGAGGATGGACCAACCGAAGCCAAAGGCCACACCACCACAAATTCTCTTCTTCTTCTCTGGCTCCCTATAGAATGCCAAGCGCCTATATCTGCCCTCCTGTCCTGTCTCTCTCCTTCCTAAGCGACTACACCACTCTCACTTGCATTACTCCGTCGAATATTATCCCAAAGAAAGTCTAGAGAGAAACCGACCGCCTGCCAAGCCCTGTCCCTCTCTCGCTCTCTTCTTAATGCCAACTAAAAGCTTCACTCTCACAACAGCTCCGCATGTCACATTCCAAAACCATTCGTCGGACAATAATACCTCCCTACCTCTCTCTCTCTCATATAAATGCCACATCTTATTATATCATTTCTCTTTTCATGCGACATAGCAATTTAAAGCAGTCCTATTACATACTACTACCTACAATTATTATAATATTATAACCCTTTTCTTTTTATTGTTAAGGTCCCGCAGTAGCAAATCCATTCCATTTACTACTCCCCCAGATCATTCACAAACACAAATCCATTTTCTCACAAACACCACACGCGCTCTGTTTATTATCTGGAATCTCCGTCTGAGTCATATTACATCAAATCTACATATTTACAGATATAGGTTTATATTACGTTATTCATCTACTGTTAAACCAACAAACACTATTAATGACTACTTTCTACCATATATTTTTATGTTCCCTTGAAATCATTATTTCTTTTTGCCTATGTGCGCCAGTAATTCAAAAACACAGAAATAATGCTTAAATCAAACTAAAAAAGTCAAAGAAATAAAACTAAATAAAAGAATAAAGATAAGTTAAGCATTTATTACAAAATATGACATTTTTTCCATGTCGTTCTTTTAATATATTATGCTTTTTGTAACTTACTTTACCGTTACAGGCTAAAAATGAAAATTAATGTTCTCAAGAAGATTTTTTTAAAAACCTTCATGTAATTATTATATGCAATTTTTTCTTTTCCGTAAAAAAGGAATGACTCCATTTGTTTCACAGGTGCGTAAACGTCGCGTCGGGTGTTTGAGCATTGAAAGGGCAGTAGGTAGGCAGTAGGTTTCTTTTAAGGAATTCATCTCTTTCCCTTTTACAAAGGGAGCAGACTCAAATTCCTAAGATATTCCTTGCTTTCTCTACATCTGTTTAAAATTATAAATTTGGAATCGAGAGCTCATTAAGAACAGTTTCTTCCCAGAATATACAAAATAACTTAAAGATTATCCCTGCTACTATTACCGAATTAGATTTTTGCAACACTCAAGAGAAAATGGTAAAAGATGGCAGAAACAATTTACAGGCATAATTTATAGAATATTATTATTAAAAGAAAGATGGAGGAAGAGGGAGAACGTGTAACGTTGAAAGCCAGTCCAGGTTTTTTTTAAATATTGTTTTGGATTTAGGGAATTAGTTATAACTGCATATGATGCTATTTAGGAATATTGTGTGTTTAATTTAGTGCATGTATTTCGTTTAAACTCGAGCTTGAACTATGTTGCATTAGTATGTAGCTTCCCTTGCTAGCTACGCACACGTAAAAGTATTGTGCGGGCATTTAGAGAGACGGACAGGGCGGGTAGTTTTATGGGAAGAAGAGTTAGCTTTGTCTTAGGCGGAGAATAATATTTCTTTGTAGGGGAAGTTGTATTGATTTGTATGCATGGACTCGACGCTATTCGCATCAGTCGCATCACTCGTACAAATATGAATAGCTAGTTTGTCCTTTTTGAAAGCGGGTCGGGTGGCCCAGCGACAAACGGGCATTTATCGATCCAGGGCCATCACATCGCATGCTAAATCCCATCTTTTCGAAGGTATTGTACTTTGTATCCCGTGGAATTCTCGTGCAGTGTAGTGTAGTGCTCTAGGTATGTGGTGGGGGCGGAGAGAGAGAGAGACAGGGAAATATTTGTGTCCTGCCGATACACAATCTGCGACACCATGCACTCCTCACCCTCACTCCTCGCACAACACACACAACTACAACAATCCTCCACAATACTACACATAAAATTATGATTTACCATTATCTGCACTCGATATGCAAATGAATCGCATATTTTCACTCTATCCCAACATAGCCAGGCATCATCCACTTATCTTTCACATTTCTTTCTCCATATCTAAATAAATCCCTTTTCTTATCATTCTATGCACTCAATTCAAATGTTGATAAGCACCGGTAGCTACGTAAGCACACACTGCTCCGTATAGCATATATTTATTCTATACCTATACTCAAACACATATCTGTTGCAATATTGTAATTAATAATATTCTTCTTCAAGGAGAAAAATGAGGTGCAGCTAGAGAAAAATGTAATAAGTAGCTAAGTATTTATTCAGGATTGATTTGGCCATAACCTTCACAATGATATAAAAATAATATTTAATTATATACTAATTAGTAGTAGTGGCAACTTCTATTCCCCATTTTACATACTTAGCTTCCCTTAGCTAAGTATGTATACCCAGTATTTGCATAGATAAGTAAGTAACAATTAGGAATGTGTTTGCGATATGAAATATTCGCATTTATCATGCCAATAGCCAGTGAGCAGAAAAGAACAAGAAAAAATAGCAGAGTGGAGTTACAATATAGAGCAAGCATCTCATTATATAGGTTAGGTTGGATTAAATGCCGTAACCGGTTTTATTGTACGATAGAGCACCTGCAGGTGCAATACCGTAACTTATTTACATAGGGAGCCATTATATAGAGGTAGAGTTACTTATAGCTAGATGATGTGTAATTTTAATTTAGAACTGAAATCGTTGATGTAGGAATGTTAAATATCCAATGACAGGGATATGCATTACTTGGTAGTACAAGGCATGCAAGTGCAGTGATTATTTCTCGATTCCCGTTAGCGCTCCTGGAAGTGATAGTTTATAAATAGGAGGAAGGTGGGTAGGTATAGGTACATACAAAAGTCGCTATAATATAGGCAGGTAGATAGTTGTAATGAAACAAAAGAGTGGTTAAAAGGTTTGTATGATGAATGTGTTGTGTAGAATAATAAAAAGAGGAAAGGAGAATGTGGATGGCTGGGATTTGTATGATCTCCGTTTATGTTCTAGAATTTCTCTGGTGATTTCTGGAATAGCTAGGAGGAGGCAGGCAGGCAGGCAGGCAGAGGTAGGTAGGTGGAATATTATTCGGCATCAGACTCCGTCAGTGAGTATGAGGAGAAATGTATTATAATATTGAAAGAGGAGCTTAGAGAGAGAGAGAGAGAAGAAGAGTCAAACAAACACTTTGGCTTTGACTGTCTCCCTTTGTCCGCTCTTTGGAGTTTCGAAGAAGAAGAAGAAGGGGAAGGCAGGCGGGTAGCGGGTAGTAGTATGTAGCAGTAGTAGTAGCTAGGGAATGAGGGCAAGCAAACGGATCCAGGCACAGTTGATTTGCTATATGTATGTATGTATTTGGTTATGGCACTCAAACTACTTTGATTCTAGATTATCTTTCAGACTACTGGCTTGGGTACTCTCTCTCTCTCTCGCTCCGCTTTTACTTGTGAGACTCTGAACGGAAATCAGATTCATTTTAATATAATTCTCGACTCTCCTCTCTTTTCCTCTCTCTCTCTCTCTCTCTCTCTCTCTCTCTAATGTAATTGGAAAGAGAGGAACGAGAGTGCACAAGATCAGAATCAAACTGCTCCTGCTACTGTTCTACCTTGTCAGACACGGACGGAACTTGAACGACGTACTGTATGGCTCTAGTATAAATATTATGGACTGCGTGTACCTACCACTACTACTGGATGTGTATGTATGTACTATATATAGCTACCTATGTATAGCCAGAGAAAGGGCAACCAGTACACTACATAAATTCACCAACCATGAATCACAAAATCAAAAATATCCACTTTTCTTCTTTCCTTAACTTTCCCTCACTCCCTTTTCATTTCCTTTCTCAGTCGAGTCCTCCTCTGCTCTGCTCCCGCAATCCTCTCAAATCTCAAATAACAGATTTATATACCCTCTGCACTTATACATCTTCCCTATTATGCAAATTCAACCCAATCAAACTAAAAACACTCATAGCTCACTGAAAGTATTGTCTTTTTTCTTCTTTCCAACAACTCCAACGGCGCTGTCCATTTTTATGCACCTTCGTTGCGTCTCTATACCAAAAATCATAGCCACCTTACATACATACCACGACAGCTCTTCAAATTAGTAATTTTACATAAATAATTACAAATCTCTTTTGCATACGATTGCTTACACTCCGAACATTATTATTTATTATACACCCTGAAATTAATAACAATTATAATTCGACTGAAATATAATCATATTTGTAAGTAACAGATGTAGAAGATACATTGTTTTTTGACGCATATATTTCAATTTTAAGAACTACTTTCAAAAGATACACGTTTAATCGCAATTCCGAATTAATTGTTTTATAATTTAAAGATATTTCACCTAACAATACATAATTCANTTTCAATTTTAAGAACTACTTTCAAAAGATACACGTTTAATCGCAATTCCGAATTAATTGTTTTATAATTTAAAGATATTTCACCTAACAATACATAATTCATGCACGTAAGATGTAGATTAAAAACTTATCAAATTTATTTAATTGCAATTTTTTTTTATATTATTTTAATAACGTGCCTTATTACAGATGTATAATTTTGACAAACTGGAATTTCGATTCCGATATGCTTTTATTACTGCTTCAAAGTTCAAAGCCTCTGGAAAGGAATTATCTTAGATTTTATTAGAATAACTAGGAACATTCAATTTGATTGATAGAATCCGCAAAGTAATCTATGTAACTGTTTGAATTGCGTTCATTAAATAGGTAAAGTCCCTTGCGTTTGTTATTGGAAAATGATTTTATTTGCCATTTACATGGTCTAATAAATTTTCAGATTTGTGAACAGCAACTGAGATGGTAGCTACATTAGCTGAAGTATCTTACTTTACATAATTTGTGAATAGTAAATAATTACTAAGTAAGTACTAGACCGCCTTTCATGAATCATCAATATTAAATGTCATAAATTAATAGTCGTAAAGTGTGTAGCTACTTACTATCAGTAGAAGTATCTGAGTAAATATAATAATATTTGCATCATAAATTCATGAATCACAAATCACAGAAAATTTACAGTACATTATTTGCCTCACGCCACAGTTGGATGCCACTCAAAGTCTTTATACCCAAACGAACTTATCATCATAATCCGTTAAACAAATATTTCCTTTGTGATTACACCTACTAAATCCAC
>JABASI010002155.1:0-20811 GCA_019776505.1 Tomocerus nigrus
TTAAACTTATTATATATCATTATCGTTACATTTTAATGTGTACATTTACATGCAATTTATTATGTATATAAGTGGTTTTACACTTATGTAATTGTAAGCAATATGAACAGAAAACCAGTTCACAAACAACTTCTCTTTCCTTAAGTGAACTTCGTAAGACACTTTCACCGACCTTTCACCGTGTACGTTCATCAGAGTTTTACTAATAAAATATGTCAATGTATATAACGAGAAAATGGTTGACTACTTAATCATTCTTTCTGTACACATTAAAACGATTAAATTTAAGTTCTTCATTTAATCCATTAATTATTTATTTAACTCAAATGTCACTGAATAATTCCTTTACATTCAACGGAGGAAAATGAAAAGTTCGCTTCCGGTGTCAAGTCTTTGGGAATAATGCTAATTAATGTTCTATTAAATGAGGGATTGTCTGTGAATTTAGGAAATTACGTTGCAGCAGTAGCAGAAGAGTAGTACTCTGTTATATAGCAATATAAATAGTTTTAGACAGATTTAATTGTACCTGGAATTAAATCCATATACGTCAACGAAAGAAATATTGTCCCAACCAAAATTTTGTCAGCCATAGGATCAAGGAAAGAACCCATAATAGAAGCCTGGGAAGGATATATTCGGGCAATCCATCCATCTAGCTTAATGAAATAAGATCAGTTGAATTTAATTAACCTCGTGAATTTAATCACCCTTGCATGACATTTACTTATAATTTTATTAAGATTGTTTTTCTTAAATTTCAAACAATATTCCTATTTTTTTGATGTACTATTATGAAATCCGTGTGTAAAACGAAGAAAATTACCAAATCAGTAACACCGGCAATTGCGAAAAGTCCTATTGCGGGTCCAAACTGTGAATTAACGATCATGTATGCTAAAATCGGAGCCGATCCTATCCGAATCACGCAAAGTAAATTCGGGATTGTCCACATGTTGTCTTTCTGAATAACGCAGTGAAAGCAATTTATTCATTGTTACATAGTAGATAGAAAATAGAAATAATTGTTTCATTCAAGTATGTACCATATAGGGTGATAAATACTAATCTTTTTTTTAATATAAAATGAAGGAAAAGGTTAAGGCACATAAAAATTGAAGAGAATGTAGCAAAAAATCACCTCTTCATCATTATGACGGTGACAGAATAGCCGACAGCCGACATAGGGTAATCATTATGCAAAATCACCAATGACCAAAGAGTGTAAATAGTACAAACCTCCATTAGTATTTTCCTTCGACTTTCTGCAGATTCTGCATGGTTAGTTAAATTTTCTTTCAGCTTTTTGTTGTAATCAACATTTTCCTGACTAGATGGTCCTACTTTTTGTGATTGACTACCGGCTACTCCTTTGTGAAAATACGCTAACTGTAAATTTTGAATAATTTTTGATTTTCTCTTGAACACTTTTGTAGAAAAACATCTGCATGGGGTTGATGGAGCTTGGAGAAAAGTAGTACTGTGACAGAGGGAGCCAATTCCATTTTTTCTACTACTTCCGACGACAATTTTATAAAAATGTTGTAGCATGTAGTTTAAGAAACCTCTATGCAAGCTTCGCATCATCATCTTATATTTTGGAAATCTACAAGTATTGAAAGAACATTATATTAATGCATTAATGAGCCAAATTCATTCTTCCACCATCCTTGCAAGAGCTGCAAGTACAAAGTTTTTATTTTTACATAATTATAGCTAAAGTAAAAACAAGAAAATAGTGCAAATCAATATAATATATTATGATCACTAACAACTAAATAAAATCTGGGAACCTTTAATAAATGAACAATTAGTGCTGGTTTATTGTGTGCTTCTTCATTTCTTTGAAAGTTAACCCGATTGCACTTTCACCTACTACCCATTGCAATTTGCAAACAGAGAATTTGGAAATAAAAATAGTTTTTATAACGTAACAACTTAGCTCAACGAAATAAAAACATAAACCGACCAAATTAACCATCGCGCTTTCTGGAATCATTCGCTCAAGAATTTGAGACGAAATAGCGTGGAATAGAACTATAGAAGAACCAAAGCGCAAGTACAGCAACAACTTATCAAGGCAAGGCAACAAACAGATAAGAATAATATTTTTGAGGGTTTGGGAGATAAAAATTAAAAAGCTTTCCAAAGAACCTCTTTTTTCGTCAAGGAGCAAGAACAACACAACAAACTAACTGGCTAACTGCTGACTACGGACGGACTACGGACTACTGACTTGACATCACTGAACAACTCTTTACTCTACTTTGATAATAATTTTTAACCCAATTTCTGGGGCATAGTGAGTTTACGCAGCAGATAGTAAATAGACAATAATAAATGATCGATGATAAGTACGTAAGTACCTAATAATAATAATTAATTACATAATGAAAGCAGTAGCTTGAAGCTTACTAGGCAGGCGCTAGGTAGGTACTAATTACAGAATATTATGTATGTAATTATTACGGTATATTTTATATAGTATACAGAATATACAAAATAATTATATTTATACCAGCCAAGCTATATAAGTATATGGTATATAATATATTTAGTAAATAATTTTATCTTAGGTCTATGATAACGATAGATTGATAGATACACCCGTCTTTAAAACGTGATGCCTTCATTTTTTACTTTATTCATTATTCTCAATTGAAGGAAAAAGAGATACATTTACTTCTGTCTTTACTGCTTTAACCTAAAATCTAACAATATTCAACCATGTTTAGTTAGTTCCCTTGTAATAAATATGAAGAATACAGAGTATAGGTCTATTTCAGTACATCACGATGATATAATATGTAGTAAACAGACTCAGTCTTTAAAGCAAACAGGTATTATTGGTTTTTAAATCGTCTCATGCATATAAATGAAACAAATGCTATTGTTTGTTTCTACTTTGCTATATAGATATAATTTTTAAGTGATAGGATATATTATAGTTAAGGAAGTTAGAATATGTACGTACTAGATCTGGGAATGTCTGGGACCATGTACTTGTGGGAATACTTTCGGATGGATGTACAGCTTCTTCATATTCTTTGCATTAAAGGTTAGGTTACGTTAGATTAGGATTATTGGAGTCCAATTCCAATTCGTTGACCTACTGTTTCATCATAGTAGTCAGCGTAGTCTAGCTAGAGTCTAGAAAGTCTAGATGGGTAGTAAGAGTAAGAAGTAAGGAATTGATTCATACCGTTAATTCCACACTACTGTACACGTAGATACAACTGTACAAATCGAAGACACTATATAGTACTTTGCTTGGCTTGGTTCTTGGGATGCAAGATACAAGTCTTAGTATTGGAGTGCAATGCCAATACAATGGGATAAATAGATAGATTCCTTGCTTCCATATGCAGAGAAAACCGAGCTGTCAAAATATTTTCAAACAATCATTCGGTATCGCATATCGGTGCTAAAGCTGCTACTGTAAACGGTAAGTCTTAAAGCGATTTCACTTTATTTTTGTGTCCCTTCATAAGGAGTCTTAGTAAGGACTATTGGGTTTATTGGTTGTTATCTAAAGTTAAGCGTAAGTGATAAGGATTGTGGTTTATTTTCAATGTAAGTTATATTAGATAACTGCAAATTGTGTGACAAATGTATATAAAATTGCAATTATATACTGCTACACCGCACCGGCGGCATTTCGCATTCCATCCATGTGTTTGCGTGCATCTATAGGTATATTTAATATTATTCACAGCAGCTGTGCTCAAATGCACACAGACTGTCGTTTCACGAGAACGAGAATTAGTAATCCCTTATTGATCTCAGCTATAACCTGAATATTACACAATGCAATTCATTTATTTACTTACATGCGCTTAGGTAAGTATGCAACAACGTAGACTTTGTAGATCAATTAAATATACTGACAGAGTTTATCTTACAATAATTATTGATTAAAATTGAATCTAATCCATCATTATTTGCCGATGTGTCTATTAACAGAGGTCATAGGTAAAGCTCATCGGAAAGAATAGATTGATACATTATTGATAGATAGCAGTCTCAAGGAATTCAAACGGTAAAATGAACGGTTTTTCTGCATACACTTAAAGTATATGAAGTCTACCTATAGACACTATTCATCTCGTTTAACAAGTGTGTTATAATAATATAACCAAACCATAACCTACCTATAAAGAGTTCGACATTTTTGTGCCGTTAGTTAAGGGTTTTATATAGATAGTATAGTTAGTACATAAATGTTTTCTTATCGCCTGTTACACATAAAATGTATTTGTAAATGGACATTTTTATATTATACAGAGACCTTATCTACCGAACGGACTTATCTACAAATCAATATCGTTTAGCGTAATAACATTCATCAGACACTGCTACTGTCGCAAGGTCGCCACAAGGCAAAGACTGAAACTTGGTTTATTTACTTAGAAAAGTGCCGGTGATCACATCCTTACCTTCGCCCATCATCAACAATTCCAATCATTTTTATGAATCGAGCTTCACCTTTGGTTAAACTTAATTCTGCCACAATCGGATCCGGATCTACAATAAGGAGATCAAAGCTATTACCAATATACCACCAAGAAAAAAGTGTTGATTGAAACTATAGAAAAGGGGCACCAACTGAACGTTATATGAAATGGTAATTAAAGCGATACAGCTACTTTTGTGGACGGAAAGTTTAGCTTCACTTTTTCACTTGTAATTAAGCATGTTCTTGTGCTCCCATACATAACCTCCATTTCCGGTTTTATAGGAGTGCCGAGGAGCTATAAGTCCATGGGACAACTTACTGTATGATTCCGGACTTCTAACAGAAATCAAGCTTGACGACTGGCCAAAAGTATCGTTTGAACCAAAAATTTCCATTGACAATCCCGGAGAGGCCTTATGCGTTAGACCATTAAAAAAGTCCGATTATGACAATGGTTAAACACTATTTTTGGATCGCATTTTTAAAACTATATTGATATCCCTTATTTTACTTCTATGCTACATTTTAGCTATACTCATACCATTTTCAACATCTTAACCTATTACTCTTACAGGGTACATGAATCTTCTCTCCCAACTCACTCAGGTCGGCGAAGTCTCAAAGGAACAATTTCTTCGTAAGATATTTTGTAGTTCAATTACGTGTTTATTAATCATATGTAGTCCTTTTTGACCTTGGTTGATGTGTAGAGTTTGAGTGTGAGTAGTACTAATGGTTACTTTTTTTAAATATTTTTTTTTTCGTTCAGAGACTTTTCAAAAAATGAAAGAGACTCCTAATACGTACTATATCACAGTGGTTGAAGATTCCAATACGGGGGAAGTGATTGGCACTGCTACACTTTTGGTTGAACAAAAATTTATTCGTGATTGTGCCAAAGTATGTATTCGAGAATATCCCTTCTTGACATAATATAATATCATATTACATCATTAAATGCAATTACTTATGTCGTTTACTAATTTGGAGTTATCATACTTTATATGCAAACTATTAGCTTTGCATTACAGTTTACATAACATGGCTCTAAAAATGTTTTCAGAGAGGACGGGTGGAAGACGTTGTCGTAAGCGATCAATACAGGGGAAAGCAGTTGGGAAAATTGTAAGCTTGAAAGTAACTTATAGTATAACTAACTTTATTAATGTCCACATTTCAGTTCGCTTGTCTCAAAGTGAAATTTTTCTTTATATATAGTTTGCTCACGGTGGTAACTCTGTTGGCGAAACATCTAGGGTGCTACAAAATAACATTGGACTGTCGTGATCATATGATTCCATTTTACGAAGGTCTTGGATATGTAAAAGAAGCGTCAAACGGTAACTTCATGACAGTTCGGTATTAAGAAGTGAATTTGAATTTTATTCAAATTCATTTCGCACAGGGTATTGTTATACTTGTATTAATTATTATTATTTATACATCACTGATTAAACAAGCTGTCTGAACAAGTATTTTTGTCAATGAAAATTATGTAAACAAAGTATTAATAAAAAGGCAATCATTCTAAAGAGGTTAGTCATATTTTTTTAGCTCCAAGTTTCATAGGTCCGGCTTTCGTTGATTTTTTAGTTTCTAATTCTTTTTGCCTATGTAGTTTTCTCTCCTCGCGTCTTTTTCTCATTTCTTCCATCTTTACAGGATCTGTAGTTGGGGAACTGACAGTGGTAATTAAATCTGTATCCGTACTCCCCCAGTCTGAATTCATGCTATTATGGTTTTGTAAAAGGGAATCCTACAAATTAAACACCTTATGTTAGAAAAGACATTAATTCTAGTTCTGTTTCTCTATAAAAATAAATCTAAAAAATGTAACTAAAAATTACTATTAAAAGTAATTCTACATACTACATGTACTAAAATACTAAATTATTAAAATCAAAACTAACTTTATTGCTAGAGACTAACGAAGCAAATAGTTCTTCTTGATTTATGTGAGATTTCGAATTTTGAGCGTTTTCCCAATCGTTTGCCGGAGTTGCTTTCATATCCGATCTCCCGTCTGCAATAAAGTCATTACTGCCCCATCCATCTCTTTCATCCTAAAAACAAACACATCCCATTCGTTAGTAACTGTTCCTTCAGGACTCAAGACTTTATTTACACCTTTTCAAAAAATCGGGATTTTTAAATTGAAAATTAACATTTACAGTTTCTTCAATGGCCCAGCTATCCCAACCATCAACCTCTGCTGAGCGACTATTAGCATTCCGGGGATTCGCTAATGAACCCGAGCTAGTGGATGCAGTAAAGCCAAGGTTTTCGGTTTTGTTCGAATTGACCGGAGGTCTACTTTGAGAGTTCTCTTCTGCATCAATGCTTCCCCAGTCTTCATTTTCCCAATCATCATCGTAATCTGTAGTTGACTCCTGTCCTTCTGCAGTAGGTTGAAGGATATCTCTATCACCGGAGGGAGTCGAAGGAATGCTTGAAGTTGTTGTAGAAGTACTACTGCTTGACTGATTGCCAAATGGATACCTTCCTTTTGAACGAGCTACAGGGGCCCCTTGCATAACTTGATTTAATGACGACTGCTGGGACTGACTTCTATGGAACTTTGACGCTAATGCTGAGACTGCCCAACCGGCCCAAGTGGAAGCTGTATCAATGATAAGGTTATGGTTGGCCATTACCACCTTAGAAAAAATTGCTAATAAATAATATGAAATCTTATGCATGACAAATGTTCTTACCAGCATCCGCCACCGATGGGGTACTGGCATCAACATCAGCTTCTGAAATACGTTAACAATAGTTGGATTTATTTACATTTGTTTGATATATATTACAGGTTTGGAACTAAAGAAAATGTTGGCACTATTGAAGAAACTAACCAAATTTTTCCTTAAGCGCAGGATCTTCTGAAACCTTTTCTAACTTTCCTAAGAATCCTTTAATGGTTTTGAAAGCATTTTCTCTAACAGATTTATCACTATCACATGTTAAAGTGCACAATGCAGGAAGGACTTTAGAAGAAATTTCGGAAACCAGGTAATATTGCTGAGTTGCGGCTAAAGCCAATATTCCTATAATAATCCACAAAAATACGAATTTTTAATTATTATTAAAAAATTTGTAGTTATATAAATAAGAAGCATATATAATAAATTATGCGCACGTTTACCTGCTATTTTTGCTTGAGGAAAAGTATCCTGAAATACTCTCGTGAAAGCCGGAATAAGGACTTTTCTTCTCGTTTGGGGATTTAAATAGCACGTAATTTTGCCAAGGCAAATGGTTGTATTGGTACGGATTCCGCCCTTTCGAAAAACATTTACTTATTTATTAACATTTATTATACTTCCCTATTACTGAAAAAGATGACGTTACTTACTTGATCGTCTTTTATCTGCAAACGCGCAAAGTGTTTGAGCAATTCTACATTTAAATTGTTGTAGTTTAGCTTCGGGGCTAAAAACAGCATTGCCTGAAAACACGACGATTGAGAAATGTCAATTCAAAAGAAAATGCATGCTTTGTTGCACAAATAAATACATTTTGCTGTGTTAATAGCTATGTACCTTCACAGTTTGTTCTCTAACTGTAGGATTCGTGTCCATAAATCCAGTGATTATGTTAGGAAATATCTTTTCGTTTACAGTGATGGGCTGCAAATGGTCGGCAAAATGTTCTAATTGCTGGAGTAGTCTGACACGAGTTGCTCGGTCAGTGGACGAAAATAATTTCACAACACATGGAACAATTTTTGCTTGATATTCCGGCTCCTCAAGAAGTTTACCTAACTTAAACAACGGGGATAAAACCGAAGAACCTGCATTTCCGAACTCAAAGGCATTGATAAGTTGTGGTAATATTTTATGGCGGCATATATCTTCTGGAAACTTGTCAAGTACTGTAGGCAATCCTGTAAAAAATCTTGTTTTCTCGCTCTGCTCTTTAATTTGAATTTCTTCGAGGAAAAGTAATGCGTCAACTAGATCATTTTTGTAGAAGCCTCCGTGTCTTCTTCCTCTTACGATAACGTCAGCTGGATTCGGGCGAGTAGACGAGTTAGAGCTTACTAATTCCTTGTATGTTGTGGACAAAGATTTAGGAATCTTGTCCATTTGTCCTAAACAGGCTGTATTTTGTATAGGGCCATTGAAAACTTCCCAAATTAAAGAACCTAAACCCCAGGAATCTGTGCTCCATTTTGTAGCTCCTTTTCCTCCGCTTTGGATTTCCGGTGGATCCAACTGATTTAATATGGAAGGTAATTTACCAATCACTGGAGAGGCTTCGTTTGCACTGACAAAATCTACACCTCCCAATTTCCATTCTCCGGCTGTGTTCACAAACACTGATCCCATATGTACATTGTTGTGTCGTAGATTTCCATCATTTATCAAGAAACTTAATGCTCTCTGAAAAACAATGTTTTTATTGTTTGACAGTTTTAAGAAAATATCCTGTTCATAACAAATAAACAAATTAAGTGTATACTGTAAGCACAAAGTGAACTTACAGTGACTTGAAACAGTCCCCAAGTTACAGAAAGGTCTCCTTGAACATTTTCTTTCTTTTCTAGATGCAATCCAAGAGGTTCCACATATTCGGTAGCAAGGTAAATGGCTTTATCAGACTGTGTGTAAGCGAATAAGTAACCTGAATTTAATGTCATATTATTATTTTAATTCATATAAAAATCACTAAATTATCACCTCAACACTATCCAAAAAGGTCAAAATATTTGGATGCCTTAAAGTTTTCAAACGCTTCACTGCAGACTTAGCAGCTTCTACTTCGGCTGGAGATGCGTTTTTACTGTCCAAAATGAATATCGTTACTTCGTCAGTACTTCCCTGCAAAAATTAATAAACGTTCCAAATTGAATGATTCCACAAATAAATGTATAAATATTTTATCTGAACATCCATTACCTTCTTTTTCCCTTTATGAAGTTTCCAATAGAGTCTGTCAGATTCATATTTGAATGGCTCGCCGATTTCGTATGGAAAATCTTTCGTTGCATCACGGGAGAAAAAGGACCACATATTGTATCACAAAAGTTAATGTCGACTTCAGTAGCGTCCAGTTATAATAACTAATACTCCAACGCAACAGTTACCCGAAAACCATGTCAAAGTCTCAGGCCAGGGACTCGGTAAAAGTGAGTAAAGATATGCGCAATTATGCAAAACCTAAAACAAAAAAGGTTTTTATTTACATTTATACATTTATATTTATACATTTTTATACTAGTAAATGAACTAAAGTAAATATTACATGCCATACTCCTTAGCTTATATAAATAGAACAATCAAGTACGATGTGAGTTATTAATATTATTGAGAAGGCGATTCAGTTAAACCGATTTAGTAGATTACGTGGGTTTATTAAAGATCAATTTCTCTATACTAGGTATGCGCATTTCAATTTGGCACATCTTATAATACACGTAATAAAAGTGTAGTGTGGTGTGAGTGACTGACTATTGTGTGAGTGTGTGTAAGTGTAAAGTAGTCAAACGCTAAAGCTCATTTAATGCGACCATTGCACTTAGTTAGTATTAGTATAGTAGAAACGATAAGGTGCCACGAATCATCTTTTTCAATACTGTCCTCATATTATTATTATGTCAGTTTTATTTTTACTCATACTCGTATGCTAGAAAATAAGCTGCATAAACACCTCCTATTATATAATTTCCATAATAATAATATTATAATGAGTAGGCAAGAAAGAATTTAAATGGATGTATAATCCATACGGGCTAAGTAAAAAATAATTTCTATTATTAATGTTTTGTAGTTGTTTTATTAACTGATGAATAATATAAAGGGTACTTACTTACTACGGGTTATAGTTTTGTTACACAATCATGGAAATCACAATCAAATGAAACAAAAATGCTGACACTATAATTATATAAAGTATTATTTACCTCTCGCTTCTATGTGTGATGTGGCCTTTCCCTTTCGTTTGTAAAATTATTCACTTACTACAAATGCACACCACGACCACACTATCCTATCACTAAATCACTATTGTCTGTGGCTAAGTCATATTAAGTGACGTGTACCATTACTACGTATAAAATCTCTATGGATTATGGTATGATGACATCCGTACAAAAGAAAAAAAATATCGTGCTAGCGTTAACCAAGATAAACAAGGATGATGGTATGATGTTCACAAATACAATAAGGGATCTTTTTCCTATAATTTATTTGTATTTATAAAAGTGATTAGGTCAAACCAATTCCAATCTACATATAATTACCTCAGATATAGGAAGCAAAATGTGTTATTAAAGGTTTATGCAGATAAGAGCGAAAAACGGAATTAATTTAACTTGATCGTGACTTGATTGGCTTTAACTTTTTGATGAGTGCTGGGCAAGTATATCTTTAACACTGAATGTGCAAAACAAATTGGCACAGCAGTCTTTTGCTTTTTGCGCTGATTATCAGCTGGCTGTAAGTAGCTACAAAATCACCTTTCACCACATCATCTTCACTGTTCAAGTCACTATCAAACCAGCAAACGTTTACCAACCAACCACTTTTACTTTTGTTAGCTAAACCAAACTACAAGACTACTAAAAACAAGTGCTTTGTTGCATTGCTATATATTTGCTCACAAAGAAAAAGATCATCCTGTCCTGGTCCTGATTGATCACTCTTTCATCTCAACACCATCACCTATAGTAGGGTCCTTCTAGTTGCGGCTTGGTGCTGATATTATTTATTTACAGTTCACTTCGCGTTGATGTACGATCACGATCTGTTTCTTGCAAATCTCTGAATACTAATGAATCACACAAATAATAATAAATTCTAGTTTATTTACCTTTTTGTGGTACACTGACCGCAATCTTGTTGGACAAGCAGAAAGCAGAACCGAACAAAGAGTCAGCTCTTTCAATTAGTTCCTTCCTTTCTCCTTTTCAGGTATGTTTTAACAACTAAGAAATAGTTTGAAAAAAGTTAAAAAAGAACGCCTACGTACGATCTTAATATTATGAGAAGATCATCGGCAAGGAGCTATTCGCCATTTACTTCCTCTTTGACGTATCAGAATAGAACAGTATTAGGACTAGGACTAGGACCTTTATTTTTTTTGTTTACATTACATGCATAGTTTAGCTTTAGCTCACATTTTACACATACGGTGGTGTTGAAGAGGAAAGATCCTATCTTCATTCCTCATCCCGCCGCGCCTACATTATCCTACGTATCTACTATGTAGGTAGTAGGTAGTCACTAGTCAGTCAGCTCATCAGCTTTCTCTCTGTGTGTGATGTCTGAGGCTGAGGGTCTAGAGTCTAGATGTTTGCGTGACTACTCTCGTCTCGTCTCGTAATAAAGGCCATCGAAACAGTAAACGTTGCGTTGCTTTTCCTTTTTGCACCAAAGCTACCACTGCTCTTTTTCTTCTTTTCTCCTTTTCCCTCAACTTTCTTTCAACTGTTGGGAATTTAAACCGGGATCATAACGTAATAACTTTTATGTTTTTTACTCTGTATCAAACTATAGTACCCTTCACTCCGTGTCCAACACCATATTAAAAGTTGACTGTTGGTGTAGAATTAGTAAATTTTAATTGTAGTGTACCCTGTGTGCCCTGCCAAGTATTACCCTGTAAAGTGTAATCTGTATTATGCTTATTGCTTGCAGAATTGTAGCCTACCTACCAACCTACCTACACTACGTTCATAAATGCAACAATAATATACACGTACATGTAAATGTGAATATGAGATGCCAAGTATAAAGCCAACTAGCCAACTTCAAGGTTTTCAATTGCAAATTGCAACACTTGCAAGGTTTCAATTAGAAGGAGCGAGAAGGAGCTATGTAATAAGAATGAACGTCACGTTTAGAATCTTGCTGAAATAATGCATAATAAAAAAAAGCCTAAGATTTTTCTATGAAACGGATATGATTGTGAATATTGTGATGTGACTTCCCTGACTTCCGCTTTGCTGCTGTCTCAGAATATCGTATCATGAACATTCATAAACTTACTTGTCACTCTCATTAATGATTTTTTAAGATTCCTATTTTCTATTGTGGTCAAAGTATGTACATATGTATCTACAATTGTACAATTAAAATATTATTTTCGGCATACTAAGTCTAAGGATCCTATGTTAAGTAGGTATATATCTTCTTGATGTTAATTTTTCTTATAAACATGAGTCATGACATGACAGGCATGAGTCATCTCATAAAAACGTTATCGCTTAATTAAATAAAGGAAAGTAGATCGTGGATCTAGTGTATGGTTTTGAATGTATCATTTCTGTAGTACTAACAAGGAATTGATACATTTCTCAAATGCATGACAAGCCAAACTACAAGTCATGCATGTCATGTCTACTTAATCGTCTCAAATGTTTGTATTTTAATACTTGGCATGGGTTGTACTTGTTGTTCATGTTGACTTGACAAACTTGACATACACATATAGATAGACAGAAGCAGAAGAACTACCCGGTTTGCCCTTACTAGAGGATGTATGGGTGTAAGTAATAACAAATTGTGGACCACTTATGTAATTGCATTCTCCATTGTTCTTGTTGACGGTTGTGGTCGCTTTGATTTAGTAGTGGATAATGGAAATGAGAATGAGGGCGAGGGTTAACAAAGATTGATTCAAGAGAATTGTCTATCAATCAATTGATGTTAACTGTTACTTTACTTTTACTTACATACTTTTCACTTTTCACATGTCAACTACTTACCGAAGATGTCAAAAATCTTCCTTCCCCCCCCCAACTTAAAGATAGATTTCTGGCTTATACCATGAAAGTGATGATATTAATTGAGTTGCTTTATGCTTATTTACTTATATAAACGTTTTTGTCGGTTATATAGTTGTGTCGTTGTCGTTGTGTGATTATTATTATGTAGTACAATGTTATGTATACAATGATTATTAATGAATAATGATCATACTACAAACAAAAGACAAAACTAGTCTCATGATGCATGATACGCTCAGGCACATACATCCTAATAGGATATTACATGTTAAATACGTGGTTTACGTTTATCTCATATGTACAAGGTTCAAATCTCAAGTGTGTACACAGATGATAATGTTTTAAATTACTGTTTATCTTTTGTTGGACAGATATCTAATCAAGGAACTTCATCTTCATTCCCGTCAGAACTCGGAACTCTAAACAGTATTGGATGAATCTTTTCAAAGTTAGCATGATGACAACTGCAACTAACATTCCCCTTATATTGAGACTAGTCAATGAAACCACCTCAATAGTCAATGTCGCCGGAAGTATTGTGAGGAAGGTGATGCTCAGTGGGAATCTGGACATCGTCGATAAGGTGAGCGCACACAATATCGATGCAGATTTATATTCAATAAGTTTATGTTTAATACTTCGGCAGTAATGAGTATGAATTAGTATCATGAATATGTTTCATGTAAAAAAGCTACGAACAATAATATTTTACAGGGAACAAACGATCTTCAGACCAAGGCTGATCGTGCAGCACAACAGTACATTGTACAAAAATTGTCCAGTAATTTTCCAAAGGCATCCATAATTGGTGAAGAGGGCGATGACATTAACGAGAGTCTAGGAGGTCTAATTTCACCAAGTTCTCCTAATTCTCCATCAACAATACCTTCCAACCCATTTCCAGAAATACTCACAAAAACCGTTCCAGATCACATCAGTGCCATATCGGAAGATGAGGCAAGCATGGCATAAAAATCAACAATAGGACTATCATTATTATTGTAAATATGCAAAATATTTTTATAACATTTTCTGTTAACTGTAGGTTGTTATATGGGTCGATCCATTAGATGGAACAAAGGAATTTACACAAGGTGAGAAATTATTTTCTCTTAGGTATACAATATACAAATATTTCTCTCAGTGCAGTACCTATGCAGAATGAGTGCCTAGTGCAGAATTGCAGAGACAACATTGTTTTTAGTTGTTCCATAATTGTGTGAATTTTTAAATTAGGACTGGTGTCCCACGTAACCGTTCTGGTTGGAATTGCGGTAAATGGTACTCCAATCGGCGGTGTCATACATCAACCCTTTTACAAAATCGGAGAAACTATGCAAGGAAGAACAATGTGGGGAATTCCTGAAGTGGGGTATGGAGGCTTCACGGTTGTACCACCCCCAAATGGAAAACGCATTATTACAACAACTAGATCACACGCAACACCTTCCGTGGAATCTGCTTTAGCAGCGCTTAAACCCGATGACGTACTTCGAGTTGGGGGAGCGGGTCATAAGGTTAGAAAAAATAAAAATATTTTTCGAAAAATTAGTAAACTAGCGTTATTTAGGATGATGTAATTGCGTATTATTCAATCTTAGGTATTGTTACTAATGGAAGGTCAAGCACACGCATACGTATTTGACAGTCCTGGCTGCAAGAAATGGGATACTTGTGCTCCAGAAGCGATACTTACAGCAATTGGTGGAAAACTAACTGATATGAATGGCGAACCATATAAATATCATAAAGATGTACGAGTAAAATGCTAATTTTAGTATACATAGTCACTAATATCTACGCATGTTTTGTGTAAACTAAAAAAGCCATTCTCAAAAGACTTTCTCCATTAAAATATATTTATTTCTATTGTATTTTTTAAACAATACAGGTTGAGCATAAAAATGATAAAGGACTTCTTGCAACTGCTCCAGGGGAGGACCACGATTGGTATATGCAGTGCATTCGTCAGAAGAAAAACTAGCAATAAGTCAGCTAAAGCTCTCCGCTGACAAACGCGTGGACCTTTTTCTCGGATGATATCATATGAGAAGCTCTTTCTGTACCAACGATTGCTGATAAACGTGGAGCATCATATTTGCAATAAATAGCATTCACGCTACTATTCTTCCGTAAACGCACTCTGCGATTTTGAAATCCCTCCTGTAAAGCAAAGGAGAGACTTTGTAATTGTAGGTAATGATAATCCCAGAATTAAAATCCACAGTGTAACGAATTAGTGCAATAAAAATATTAAAATAAGTCTCAGTCTCACTTGAATGAAGTCGCATAATTCAGAATAAAAGTGAGGATTCTGGGGAAGCTGATAAAAAATGATATGCCCAATTCCTTTAAGACGAAATCTTCGGAAGAAATGAGCACGTTCCGTGTACAACATGAAATGATTTTGATTATGAAAAAACAGATCTCTTGCTCGGGCTATTTTTTTGTCCTGAAAAACAATAAGGAGATTTTGGAAATGACCCAATGAAATGTCTTTATATTTTCCAGATTTAATGAATGAGTTTAATGAATGAGATTTTAATGAACTAGGTAATAATGGTTTTCAACTCACCTTAGTGTATTCGCAAATCTGAACGAAACTAACTTCTTCTCGTTTAAAATAATTTCTTAATCTAACGAAATCAAAATACGACGACACAAATATCAGAGTATGGCTCATCAGTCTCTCTTTAAAGTTAGGTAACACTTTTTTGATGAAGAAATCAAATCTATTGTCATCTATATCCTGAAGGGACTCACAGTCAAACTGCTGGAAAACCTTTGATAAAAATTAAATTTATGTAAAATACGTCATAAATTCTCAATCAGTATTGGCGACAAATGTTAAAGAGTATTAAATGAATGCCAGAAACGGGCATTAAAAGGATTATTAGTGTATTACCTGCGGAAGTTGAACTGTTACATGACATATACTGCCTCTGAGAACTTGATTGACCACTTTTACACAACCAGAAAAATTTCTACAATATCTGGAAAATAAAGCGTTGTGCTCTGGGCACATGTAAGAACTGAACATTACAGTTTGACAATAATATTTTGTTAGCCCATCTAAAGCCCATGGTCGTATCCTTCCAAAATCGGTTCCATGAGTTGTTATCGGCTGTAGGTGCATATGTTTCATTATATGTAGCACATGATCCCAATTCTAAAAAATTGGAAATATCAATCTTCAATAGCTAGTTATGTTATCAATATCATTTACGTATAGTAATCGAATATTTACGTCTAATGAGACTTGATACTCAATACTCAGTTTGTTTGATTACCTGCATTAAAAATACATCGGCCTGATCCATAATTAGCAGTTCAACTGAAGACAGAAAGTCGTAATCACGATCTCTGGAAATCAATAAATAAGTATGTATTATGTATACATATTTATTACCTTTTAAGGTACAATTAGGTATTAAGGCAGGTTACTTAGATCATACATAATATTTAACAGTCAAATAGTAATATAGAAATAGAAGTCTTACTTTTCGCCCTCTGCACCGATTATCATACGTAAGCCCAGAGGAGATGCAACAATAATATCCGATGAGTAAAATCCAGTGTATAACTGCAATTATAAAAATTATCAAAAAAATTTTTTTACACTTTTTAGGGTATATATATTAAGTACGATACTTATATTTACTTAAAACCGCCTAATAATTGTGCACTTTGTACAAAATCTTACAAATAACGCATGTTAATATACATAAATGGTACCTTCACGCTTTTTTTCGTGACTGAAAGGCCAATTTTGTAATTATCATCACAGTTTCCTCCAAATGTAGTCATATAGTCATCAGGCTTTGGATTGGTTTTGGGTAGAAACAATGTAGTACCGCCATATTCTTCGATAAACCTCTTTTTATTTGCAACTGCTCCTTTTTCTTCGGTAAGAATTATTGAAATTAAAGTTTGAATAATTTTTAAAGCACTATCTTTAAATGGGGCCAATATTAAAACTTTTGGCCGAACAAATCCTTGGTCTCGATATGCTTCGGGAACTTCAACTTTATTTGCCATTTTAGCGTTGTGGTGAACTATCCTGTTTCTAGTTTTCCATATATGGTTTGCCGCATGCAAACAATAAGCCTGAAAACCCCACATCATCTAAATTAGTAAGCTTCAATCATGTATTCTGATTTGAATTAGTATTCTGGAAAATAAAATTAGTACAGCTTTGTCTATGCAAATGAATGAAAGCATATTGACAACAGTTTTGTACACAGTATGGCTAATCAATAGGAATTATTGTTATAAGTATATCATTTCCGATTGGGTTATAGTATTTGGTATACGAATAAATGTTTGTAGTGAAAATAGGTAGGTATACATAAAAATAGTATTGTGTAGGTGAAAGCTTAATGTGCATATTTCACCCGGATTTGTGTGACAAAAAAGAAACTTTAAAGGTTGAAGCTTAAATTCACAGGAACTTACAGTGATATGAGTGCAATGAGTGTTATATTAGCGTTTGTATGAGAACTCGGGATGTATGCAAACGTCCCAGTATGGACTAAAAACACGAAGATCATTCCGTGCATATAAATCCCAAATAACTACTTGAATATTAACCAATAATATACTTTTCCGACAGATTTCATAGTGTAGAATCCGAAAAAATATTATAGTGGACATATTCTGAGCCAGCAGGCGTAGAATTGCTCTTGAGTGTAAATATTTTGAAAATTTTGGCTATAAACTATATTATTTTTTTAAAACAATCCATTTTCGCTGCTTATGATAATCATTTTTCGGATTCTACACATTGAAATTTATCAGAAAAGTATACTATTGGCTAATAAACAAATGGTTATTTGTGGTTTACAAACACGTAATGATTTTCGTGTTTTAATCCATACTGGGACGTTTGCATACATCCCGCCCGAGTGCTCATACAAACGCTAACATATGTAATATATGAGCATTATATGACGTAGAGAGAGAAAATTTTCTTACCACTCTCAGCGCATCTGCATTTTTAAAACTTCTCTGAGCATAATACATATCATAGTAATCGGATAATAATGAAAAAACTTCTGTCTGTAGGGGCGTCAGTGGCTTCGAACAATTTTCTTTGTCGATAATGGTCTGTAAAAAAGGGCATGCCCAAAAAATATTTTTAAATACTAATACTGCAACACACAAAATCATGTACAATGCAAAATTGTAAACGACGGATGAATGGTTTATTTGCGGTGACGTAAAGCTTATACTTGTACTTATTTATTTTACTGACCTGGTTGGCAATAGATAAATTAGCATGCAACTGTTTTTTAATGTGAAGTTGTTCCAATGTTACATCCTTAGGGGGACCATGATTCGGATGTGCCACAGAAACCTTGGGACATTTGTCCAGAGACAGATCTAATTTATCCTTAACTTTGTTATCACAATCGTTTGAAGACTTGTCATCACGGCTTATTCCACTGAAATGAAATTGTTCTATATAGGGCCATTCCAAAACCAAATTAGTTTTATAGGGCTTTTCAGTCTTGAGTCCTTGTTGCATATTTTCATTCATTTGTCTTTCGAAGTGTTTCATGAATGGATCTACCGCATCTTCCTGTAGTAATACCTCATCCTGCCAAAAAATACAATATATTCATAAAATGGCTTCATTACAAAATGTATAGGGAATCGATATAATAGATAGACTAAGATATATAGGTAGTAAAATTAATTTACATTGAGTTCTGGATCAATTTCAGCATCTTCGATGACAGTTTCGTCTTCCTCTTCATTACTGTTTTCTAAGTCAGATTGGTTATCCTCGCCTTCATTTTCATTATTTACGGAGCTATCACGAATCTTACTTTCACCTTTAGTGACTTTCATTTCTTCATGTTCATGAATATCATCTACGTCCGAATCACTTTCTGTTTGGAGTTCTTCCAATTCAGAGGCTTCGTCTTCGACTGAGATGGCAGATTTATTATCAGAATCAACAGCATCATTCTCTTCATCAGATTCAGCTTCGCTTTCACTAACTATCTGAACAGTTTTTTTGTTAATTTTGTCACCGGAATAAACAGCCAGGAGTTGGTCATACGGAGTAAACTCTTCTTCACTTTCAGAAGAATCATCGCTGGGTACAATTCCCGTTCTTTTGCTATTGTCGTACTGACCCCTGCCTCTGGCTCCACCTCTACCACGCGAGGGTTTCCACTCAAATTTTCCTCTTTTGCCGGAAGTAGGACCAAATTGTTCTGCGTCTTCACTAGGGTGTTGCTCTCCAAACTGATGCATGTGTGATGCATCCTTTCTGGAAATATCGGCACTTTCAAAACGTCCACGACCACCACTTCCCCGTCTAAATCCTCGACCCCGTCCTCTTGATTGACCGCCACCACCACCACGTCCTCGTGATTGACCACCGCCACCACCACGCCCTCGTGATTGACCACCGCCACGTCCTCGTGAATGACCTCCACCACCACGTCCTCTGCCCCGACCCATTGCTTTTCACCCAAAGCAACTTGCTGTTCTGTTGGGATCCCTTTGAATAGAAACGTCCAGTGACCAACCAATTAAGTATTTTGTTTCTCCGATTGGTAAATAGTATGGTCGGATGCTCATGTGTGCTTATTTAAACTGAAATCATCCAATAAATAACATTAGCACATAAAATTATCATAATCTACACAGTGTGATTGAAATTATTGGAAGTAGACCCTTTTCAGAAAGTGACTTTCTCTTTCCTAGCACTAACCACATATATTACTTTCACTATTGGCGAAAGCTTCAAATTTTACAGGCATGAAACTCTCTAATGCTTTGCATGTTTGGAATAGAACCCTTTTTAAAGAAAGTTGGTTAAATACGAAACCAATACAATCGATTTCAAAATAATTTTATTTTACCATACCTATGAATTGTTGAAAGGACTTTTTGTGAATAAGTTGGTTCCAAAAAAAACTGTCCATTTCCATGTGTCTGTGTGCGTGTAGTAAAAGACCGACAAGGCTGACGTGACAATTCGAAACTTAAAATACCAAACTAGTGTGAGCTGGCCACGTGCTTTCATAAAATCAGCGGGTCAACTATACATCCTTCTTACTCTTACACTGGAATCGGATGTGCTGTGCTATCTACGATACTGACAAGGAACTAAGAAAGTAAACAAAATAACAATAATATCTATCAGGTGAGCAACGACATTTTTGACTTAGGTACTTGCATTACAAAACTACACAACAACGCTCTCTTACATGGGTATTTGAAACGTAAAGTTACTTGTAACAAGTTGTGCACGTTGATGGAGCCTGCGATACTGCAGTCACTAATCAAGTAACAATGTAAATGTAACTTCTAAAATGAAAACTATGAACGTTTCTTTAAAATCCCATTCCCAAAATCACAATATTTTTGAGAAATAATATTATAGGTACTTACAGTCAGTTACAGTTACAGTACAGTCTGTAAGTTACAGACTTTTGCATAATTAAATTACACTTACAGGGACAGACAGAATACATACACACACACTGAATACATTATACATTTCGATTTAATTTTACTACCATCAAATCAACGTTAAACTAACTACACAACAACCGTACAACCTATATACTATAATATAACTAAAATTAAAACTAGCTTACCTCTG
>JABASI010002156.1:0-20808 GCA_019776505.1 Tomocerus nigrus
AATATATTTTCTGGAATTAAAGGACTAGAAATATATTTTCTGGAATTAAAGGATTAGAAATATATTTTCTGGAATTAAAGGACTAGAAATATATTTTCTGGAATTAAAGGACTAGAAATATATTTTCTGGAATTAAAGGACTAGAAATATATTTTCTGGAAATATAGAGAAAAGGACAAAGAATGTATTTTATATTAAGGCAAACAAATGTATTTTCTAGAATGATTTTTCTGAAAATGAAACAAAACCCATGCACTTAAATCAGCGAAAAAATAAATATATAGACTTTATGTGATGTCTTTATGTGTTTCATTTTTCGTAGCACGTATTTCTGAATTTAATAATAGTGAATTGGTTTTGGTTTAATGTTGTGGAATATTCCGGATGCCTGTTCAGATGATATGAGTAGAATCAAGTAAGTAGAATGAACATAACATGAGCTGCTACAGACTGTAAAGGAAGTATAGAGTTGTAGGTAGGTAGTATTTAGGTACGTATGAGAAGCGATATGGTATGTATTAGATTTACATCACCTTAGAGAGAGAGAGAGAGAGAGAGAGAGAGAGGATCAGTTCCAGTTCATGACTATAAGGAGAACATAAAAGAGACTAGGAAAGTGTACGTTCTCCGGATTCCTTTATTGATTTATCGATCTACAGTTATTTTATAATGCAGGTCATCTTTCACTCACGCCGAATAGGTAGACACGAACATTTTCCTTTTCTTTTCCCTGCCTGCTCCTTCATTTAATTTGGCCCTCCCGCAGAACTACCCTAATTGCTAGCTTAGCATTCAATATTTACTCCTCCTCACTCTCACAAGTTACAAAGCCATGCGAACAAACAGGACAAGCTCTACATATTTAAGTTGCCCAACACTTGCAAACTTATTTTTAGATAAATATTTACTTAGGACAACTACATCTTCTCTATATAAATAATATACAGTGTGCGTAAATAAAAACTATACTTTATTGTAGTACGACTTTCTACCATTTTCATATTTTTGGGCTAAATAGTTCACCAAAATTTTCGCCACGCCTTTCCAAACAAAATTAGACTTTTAACAATTTCATTTTCTTCCAATTTTTACAGAAAAGTGAAAGTGGGGAAAGTCCACTAGTTGGAAAGGCATGAATAAAATTTTGGTGCGCAATTTGGCCTAAAAATATAAAATCAAATTTACAAGGAGAAAGTCATATGTACATTTCGACTTTTAGCACTTTACCTCCTGTGAAAGTGGTGAAAGTCTAATTTGCTTGAAAAGGCGTGAAAAAAATAGGATATACCATTTAGCGTAAAATATGAAATGAGATTTAAATTGAGAAAGTTCGGTATTTTAACTTACTTTGGTAAATTCTGTACATGTAGGCTTTCACTACTTTCACTTTTCTACTGTGAAAGTGGTGAAAATGTTATTTGCTTATTGGAAAGGCGTAAAAGAAATTTGTGGACTATTTACGCCAAAAATATGAAATGAAATTTGCATGGAGAAAGTTGTATGCAAACTTATTTTAGTGAACCCTGTACATCTGTGAAAGTAGTGAAAGTCTAATTTGCTTGGAAGGGCGTGATAATAATGTTGGTATTTGATTTAGCGTAGAAAAATGAAATTGAAGTTTACATGGAGAAAGTTGTACTACAAGTTCCTTTTTACGCACACTGTAGACTGTAGAAGATATAGGCACGCGTACGTGCATACACAAACGGATTTTAGTGCCCTTTTCACTGCCACAGTTCAGAGCAGAGTAAATCATCGAATATCTTTAGGTCATTAGCTCTTTTCGCTACAACGAGCACCTATCAGAGTGCAAATAAAATTTTAAAAGCACCATCAAGAGCACAAAATAAAAGGCTCTCTAATTAATCAGCTCTGAACATTAAAAGCTTGAGCATGCAATTCAGACAGACATATCATCCGATGATTACAGACTCCCTTTAGGACTTTCCAACGAGATCTCTTTAATCTCCCCTCTCCATCTCTCGACCTCTCCCAGCTCTCTATTTGTGTGTCAATCAATCTGAATTTACGGTGAGTAGCTCCCTAATTTAATCAGAAACACAGCATCTCTTGAATCCATAAAATAATTAAACTCCCTACTTCGTGCACAGGAACGTATATAACTTTTGATGCTATCCCCCCTCAGTCCTTACAAAATACTCCAAAAAATCATAAAAATACTCTAGAAAAAATAATATAAACGTATAAGATATAATAGGAAAAATACAATATATTAAATAGAGGTATTCATTTCTATAGGATTATTGACACTGACGATTATAATCCAAAATTTAAATAAATAGATTTTGCCGGTTTGCTAATTTTTTTTGATAAATTCTGATTATTTGTAATAGTCTACTCCAAAGACAATTATTTTTTGGCTGATTATTACCTTATTATTAAGTAGAACATAATTTGAAATAGAATAGCACACGGGCCTATTGTCATTATAATCATTGAAACTGAATACCTCTATTAACTAAGTACATTTCTTTCTATATAAAAATAATAAAAAACAAAACAGCGCATTATTTTTAATACGAAATGACAATAAATTCATTTTAGGAAAATAAATGATTTAAATGTCGAATTAAAAGCTAATAATATCCCATGCCTGATTTTTTGACTTTTTTTGGGTAATAAGGGATTTATTCTAGAAATTGGCATTTTAAAATATCCCATTCTGCAGTAATTATATATCTACGAATCGAATCATTAGAAACAGAAACATAGAATATTTATTTGCAGTCAGTGAGGAAGGCAGAAAAAAACATTTCCTACTGAACAAAGGTGTCTTTGATGTTTTTTAAGACTTATAATGCATAAAAGGTTATGCAGGTTGGCAGGAGTAGGGTAGTAAAACGGAAAAGAATTTTTTCAAAGAGAGGTAGTTAATCCCAGCCCGTGTGCTTATTTATTACGACGTTTTTCATTGGTTGAACCTTCCGTAGAAAAGGGAGCAATTTCCCTAATTCATCTTGTTTGCATCTCTAATGCTGAAAAAGTAGAGAGAGACAAGTCATTTTTATATTTCTATGCTGACTTATTTTTCTCGCTAGTTTATTTAGAAGAGTGAAGCAATAATATGAAAGTGGGTTAATTGCTACGTATAGTTGACTCAGCATTATATAGAAGAAGTAATTAGCCTAGCCCAAGGCTAAACTTTTAATTAAGTCTATCTACAAATCTACAACGCACTACTAAAACATTCAGATGCAAAACACATAAAAAGGAATATATAGCTCATGTATGCAGTAGCTAAGTCATTCCGACAATGACGGACTGTAATTAATGCCTTTTTGATAGCATCATAAATATGGAAATTGCATGCTCTTTAAAGAATTGCTTATAATTTCATTTATTTAAAGATTAACTTCTTTAAACTACTTAAAATAGCATCAATGGGTCAGGCCATGCACTCTTAAATTACATGCGGTATATAATTACCCAGTTAATAATAACTGTCAACTTCAGTAAATTGTTTATGGTATTTAAGGTTGACTCCCAATGGGCATTGTGAGAGTACTCAAACCAATGTATTAGCAAAAAAAACCTTCCACGTCTCACAATTTTTCGCCGAATCCTACGAAACTTTCTTCAAAAATTTGATTTGATATTATCTAAGGCACCCGAAGGCCAAAAGCGAGTCGGAAGGCAGTTGCCGACGGCTTTAAAGATTTCCCTTGAACTTTGAACTCGTCGGCAACTGCCTTCCGACTCAAAACAATCTCTTTTTGCCTTCAAGTGCCCTAGATAATATCAAATCCGATTTTTAAAAGCAAATTTCGTAGGATTCGGTGAAAAATTGAGAGTTGTCGAAGGAATTCTGCTAATACATTGCTTTGAGTACTCCCACAATGCCCATCGGTAGTTATATTTTTAAATTCTAGTCGGTTTGGTGTGTTGTGTCACGAAAAAAACAGTGGCCGAGATTTTTGTATGAATATATACTAAAAATCAAATAACAAAAGTTTTAATTCAATGACGCGGCGTTCACCATATAAATGGCATTTTGTCTTTTAACCCCTAAAAAGCACACCCAAAATTTTTGTCACGTCTTTTCCTGCACTTCAAACTTTTACTTCACTTTTACGCAACTTGTGAAGTGAAAGTTTGATGTGGCATACTTGCATGATGTTCTATAGTGTTCTGGCGTGAAAAGACGAAAATGTCATTTACTACTTGGAGAAAGTCGTAAGACAAGTTACTTTTGCACAGTCCTGTTTAGTTAAAATGAAACGAGATGAGAAGAGTTCTCGGAGAGGATGAGAAGAGAAGAGAGAGCATTCTATTCCCCGCCCGGCGGCAAAGAAACAATCGTAGTACCTAAAATTTCATTTGTTGATTGAAGATGAATGCAGCAAAGTTCGTTCAAGTGAGCTAAAAACCGAATTTTGGCACAGAATCCGCCGAAAATGCAAGAGAACTGAAAATTGCATAAAGTTTTGCGGTCTTAATACGTTTTAATTTTAGTTTCCTACTTTAAATGCCCGGTTTTTTCAATGAATTTCTCATTTGCATAAAAATACTGTTCCAGTTCTATTCAATCATTTTAGGAAGTAATTTTTCTGTGTTACGCTCCACTACTCCGGCAGCAAATAAACAAGTGGTGGTAAAAAATTGGTTTTTGGTTCAGAAGGCGTCAAAAACGGAAGAGAAATGAACTTTTGTAAAGTTTTCATTGAGTGCGATTACATTTTCATCGATTTTCAACTTTAAATGACCAGTTTCTCGCATGAATTTGTCATTTGCATAAAAATAGTATTCCCATTTCTCAAAAATCCAGTTATTCTGAGTGATTTTTCGAGAACGATAGTCATGAAAGTTTATCATTTTAAATAGTCTGAACTATTCGATGAAAATGGGATGAAAACAGGAAAATGAGTGAAAGATACGAAGTATTTTAATGTTGAACGAGTAGCAGATAAGTAAAATGGGAGTCATAGGTAGATAACGTGAAATCTCAAGGGTTAACAGGATGTCGCGAATTTCCTGTAGTACATTACATCCTTTTCCTGTGCATGTCGGGAGATGAGATTGTTTTCGCCGGAGGAAAGAAACGGTAGATGAGAGACTGGTGGCAGGCAGCCTTGGAGCCACCTCCTGTCCTCCTGATTCCTGATCATCTGTAAATGTTGAACATCAAGGCATTTGTACGTTGTCAGGGTTTTGCGTGAGAAGGTAAGCCAGTCCGAGAATGCTTTCAAATTAAAACACTTTTAGCAGTTTTATCCTCCTCTGGTGGCAAAAATTAAGAATTTGTCTTTACAAGGAGTGTGTACCTGGCTACGGGCTTTGTGTAGTGGAAAGTTGAGCCATTTTACATGCAGCTTCGAAAACCTCGAAAACTCGCCTCGAAATCTCGAAAACTCTATTGAAACGAAAGTAAAGTTTTATGCGGGCCAGCCCAAGGCGTTTCTAGGACGATGATGATTTTGTGAAACACAGGTGAGGAAAAGCGAGAGTTTGGTCCAGGATGAGTCACGGGACAGACTCCGCGGACAGGAAAAGTCAAGTAACTTGGTTACGGCGCGGGTTCCTCCCAAGCAGTGTTTGACTAGCCACTGACAGTGGCAAAAATTGTAGTGGCAAAAATGGCCTTTTAGCCGGCTAAAATCATTTTTTAGTGTGACCAAAATTATTTTTGCATTTTTGTTGGCCCTTCGCCGTTTTGGCCACTGGCCATTTTAGACGGCTAAAATTGATGGCTGGCCGGCAAAAATCTTAAAAAGCCGAGCTAATATCAAACACTGATCCCAAGAGCAAGAGACTAGTGCGAGACTGTCCCGTATAGTATGAGTATCTCCTTTCGTTTTACACCAACCAGCAAACACTCGCTTTTCGTCACCTGTGTTTCACAAATCAGCAAACGCCTTGAAACCTGCTGCATCCAGTTACCCTTGTCGGTGTCCCACTCAATTGCCCCAAACGAACCCTGACTGAAAACGCACCTTTCCTTACTAAAGTGTAACCATAGGTACCTACACACTCCTTGGGACTCCGTTTTCGTCTTTCCGGAAAAAAGTGAAATTTTAATTTATAGATAAACATTCGGACGGGCTTACCCAATGCAAAACCACGACAACATACAGATACCTTGGTTAGGTATATAACTGGAGAGGATGATAACAAGTAGGCCGGAACCTTCAATCAGTCTGTGAAATCTAAGGACAGGGAGATAGCTAGCAGTGTCACGTAACTGGATACTTTAAAGAGGAAGAGAGGACAGTTTTAATCCCGTAGAGAGCTCTTCCCGGAAACAATCTTACCACTGAATATTTAATATCCACATCCCCATGCATCGATCGATACACTCTCAACAGTTATCCACTTTCGATCCTGCTCTCTCCTCTTATCAACCATCACCTATGTAGTTTTAACATAATTTATTCACACTTTGAATCCAAAGTGCTGTTCAATGACATCGCGTTTTCCAGCACTGTATGTAATTAAAAGAAAGACAAGAGATAAACATGATCTCAGGCCTAAAAATCAATAGCTACCGAGAATTCAGTGGTGGCACTGTGGCACTCTAGTCTAGACAGATGACGTTCTCCATGTAAATGACATTCCCACTTCCCTTTCTATAGCAAATTAAAATTTCACTTTTGAAAGTAAAGTGATATGTCCTTATTAAGGTGGACTTGTAGTGAAAATAATACATTGGTTTTCCTATCTCCGTTCCTCATGCAAACTCGAGTATATTTCTGTCAGGGAGTTTAACATTTCAAGACTTTTTTTAAAAATATTTTGAGGTTTTAGTAAATATTTACGTGCCGGGTTACCGGGAGTCGGGATATTGAAGATGAGACAGTAAATAGCCGGGTTTTATATAAAGGCAAATGTTCATTCGTGTCTTTTTGTGAAGTAAAAAAGTCAGTTTTGTAAGAAGGCACGAATTCATGTAGGTACTTCTCTAAAATAAGTTACCGGGTTTTATAAGAAGGAATATGTTTGTAACCGGGTCTTATAAGATGGAACATTTTTTTAACCGGGTGTTATAAGAAGGAACATATTTGTAATCAATTCAATCAATCATCAATCCAAGGTTTAATTATAATCACATGCATTTACCACCCTACCTATACAATTGTAACCGGGTTTTATAAGAAGGAACATTTGTAACCGGGTTTTATAAGAAGGAACATGTTTGTAACCGGGTGTTATAAGAAGGAGCATATTTGTAACCGGGTTTTATAAGAAGGAACATGTTTGTAACCGGGTGTTATAAGAAGGAACATTTTTTAACCGGGTGTTATAAGAAGGAACATTTTTTTAACCGGATTTTATAAGAAGGAACATATTCGTAACCGGCTTTTATACGAAGGAACATAATATTTGTAATTAATTCAATCAATCATCAATCCAAGGTTTAATTTTAATCAAATGCAAGCACCTATTCATTTTTATTATTTTCGTTTTATTGGTATTCTTCTGAGTCATGCTAGATATCATAATTGTATGACAGAAACTTTCAATAAAGTTTTTCTCTCTCGCCCTTTGTAATTGAGTTTAACAAAATAAAACTCATATCACTTTTCGGGATTGTTTCCTCTATAGGACAGAAAAAAACTGTATATTCTAATAAGTTGAAAAGTGCAGTGATACTCTACTGCAGGCTGTTTGTACTTTATGCACACCCACTTCTTTATCTACTTTCAAGTGGGGTATTTGTTTGTAAATGAATATAATAATAATTTCCATAATAAATAAACAAACAAAAATTATCAAGCTTATTCGAGTACACGTGTGGCCTTGGCCATGTCCCCTAATTCTTGCATGACTATTCTGGCCTACACAATAAAACACAGAATTTGCTATTAATTAATGCACTTAGCTAAATATTATTGTTATCGTGGCGGTGCGGTGATGATAATAATGACTCATTGCCCATCCATTCAAAACAACAGGACACACCCCAAATGCTATACGTCAACCTCAATAATTGAAATCACAGATAGGATAATTCTTCGAAGGTGTGGCAAATTGATATCTTATTGTTTATTCTGGAAAGTCAGCTTCTCTGATATAATTTTACCATCAGGTTTTTTTCTGTCTGTCTGTCCGTTCATCCTTTTTCACCATACCTTCAGAACAGATTAAATTACGTTATTCTTCTGTTCATCATCTAAGGTCATTATAGGACAAGTGACTGTAAATTCACAAAATCAGACAAAGCTCAAATCTATTCAAAATAGTTTTCATATTGTCTGCTTTATATCCGTTTTACAATTATTTGTTAATTGGTATTAAATCATGTACACGTGTGAGTGTTCCATGAAGTCATCATGGAATTATCATTCAATTTACCCAAAAGCAATGAAGAGCAATTTGAGTTTGAATGAAGGCATTTATCATTTACAGAACTTTTATAATTTTTCATAAAAATCAGTAAAGTTATCTTTAGTATTTGATTTACATAAGTACATGGCAATTGGCGCATGCATTCCATAATATGTCGATGACACGTTCCGATGTTCTGAGAATAAGTAACAGGATTGGCAATGTTGCTGAACAGCGTTTGATAATAAAAATTTGATTGATTGACTCAATTGACTGGCTGACAACTTGGCGAGATTGAGATTCCTTGAAATGTGATTTTGGGGATTTTGTTGTTGTTTTTAAATTTATTGTTGTGGAATTGTTTTTTAGAATTTAGGACATCTTATCGAGCAATTGACGCAATTTTGTCCTTCAAATCTCATATAAAAACCCCTACTGACCTACACACCCACATACAAAGACACCACAACAACAGCCCCTATACTGAAAAAGAACAAACTTTAAGCAATTATAAATCATCAAAAAAATTAAATCAAACGTTGAAAGCTACTTTTCAAATGTATTTCACTTTCAGGACTATACGTTCCTTTATCCTACTGCTGGGAATATTCCTCCTGGCCCAGCCAATTATTTGTGCAGACGACCAAGACCATTTCACAAGAGAGGAGCAACTAGACACGCGCTACTTTGTGAGATGGACTGTAGACTTCGAAACGAAGGAGGTGAACTTTACGGTAATAGCTGAGACGACAGGATTCATTGGATTCGGCCTGTCCTACACTGGGGGCATGAGGAACTCGGATATTGCCATTGGTGGTGTATATCCTAATGGAACTTTCTATTTCTCAGTAAGTTATCTGAATTTCAGCATTTCAATTAAATCCAGGTGTTTCAATTTCAATATTTATCCTAAAATGTCCAGGATCGACACGGAGTGGGGAACGTTGAGCCCGTTGTAGATGCCCAGCAGGATTGGAAACTGATTGAAGCCTATGAAAATGAAACGCACACAACTCTCCATTTCTGGAGGACTCTGGACACTTGCGACAATGAAGACATTCCCATCGGCGTACGTGCAGTATTATTTTAAATCTTTCTTCCGTTGATTTTATTAGTGCATTGGTAATAAGATTCATGCTTTGTTTGGCATAGGAGGACACACTTAAATTAATCTGGTCCTTGGGAGAGACTGACGATATGTCCTATCACGGAAATGGGAACAGGGGTTCTGCCCACATCAATTTTCTCGACCCTCCTACCCCCGCCTTCGACAATTCAAAGTATTTAAAATTTAAATAGGCATTTTTTTCAATTAATTAGAAAGTAGATCCCTTTTTCATAGTTCCGTGTTCAATATTTTAAATTATTCAGGTTCAAAACATGGGCTGCAGCTCAACCACTGATTCTTCCGGGGGATGATACCACTTACTGGTGCACTTTCTTCAAATCCCCGGTCACCTCCAAGAAACATCACATTGTTGGTGTATGTGACATTGGAATTTCTTAACCTTACCCTTAAAAATCAAGTTTGTCAAGGTAAATATTTTTATTACGGTTTCTATTTCATATTTCAGTTCGACATTTATTTCAACGGAAGTACGGCAAAACAACACACCCACCATGCCGACCTCTATCGCTGCACAGCCCCAAAGGATCAGAATGCTGACGAGTTTTTCAGCCCATATCTAGGCTACGGTTATGACTGCTATTTCTCCAGGGACTATTTCCCAGTCGAACACTGTCAGCTGTTTGAACTCCAGTGGTCTATCGGTGGAAAGGTGTGTTTTTGGCTGGAAAAATACATAACGCATTAAATATTTTATTTTATTTTCAAAAATGAAAGTTTGAACTGTTTTTATTATTTTTATCTAGATAACAATTTTCCCCGAGTTCCTAGGTCTGCCAATCGGTGAGGGTTCTGAGCCGGAATATTTCATGACCGAGGTGCACTACGACAACCCCGACATGATTCCCGCTTTGGAAATCCACTCCGGAATGCAAATGTTCTACACAGAAGAGCTGCGACCGGTGGACGCTGGATTTATGCAAGTTGGCGTGATGACCTCCAAACTCTACTCACTCACCGTGCCCCCAGATTCTGAGGAGTTCATTGTATCTTCTCACTGCCCCTCTGAGTGCACCAGCCACATACCATTCGGCAATGGCATTAATGTCTTTATCTATTTGCTCCATTCTCACCTATCCGGGAGGAAAGAGAAAGTGCGCCATTTCCGTCGCGGTTTGAACGGTGAGGAAGTGGAGCTACCCTGGATTGCTAATGACGAGCATTATGATTTTAACTATCAGAATAATCGACATTTGCGTCAAGAAGTTCAGATTCTACCGGGGGATCATCTCACTCTTGGTAAGCTGTGAGCTAAAATGTCAAATCAAATTCAGCTTCAACTTTTAAACTTTTTTCACACCTTTTTTTTAAATTTTGTTTTCAGAGTGCACATATGAGACGAAGTGGAAATTGCATGGAAATGTCACCCTGGGAGGAAGATCACCAAGGGAGGAGATGTGCCAGACTTTCCTCATGTACTATCCTCGTTTCTTGGAGGTGAATCAGTGTGGAAGTTATTTCCCTCAGATTGAGATGCTGGATTACATGGGCATCCAGAATGTCACAAGGTAAGCAAATTAATTTAGTTTTAATTTTACACAATTCAAAAAGAAAATAATATTTAAGAATTCAGAATCCCATTTAAGTTTTAATATTCTTTTCAATATTCTTCATTCAGTGAGCAAGGAATAATAGACCCTACAGTAGTAATGCCACCTCATCTGGCCGGGTTGAAATACAGCCAGGTAGTTGAAGGCATTCAGTGGACGGAGAATAAACGACGGGAATTTCAATCCCTTACTCGCTTCGGACAGCAGCAGGCCTACTGTCTCCCAAAACATGCAGAGGAACATGATCAAGGCACTTATTTATTTACACAGTACCCTAAAGACTTTGTTGAGTACTCGCCCCAACCAACTTGCTCAGAGCAGTAGAGTACTTTTAAAAATAAAAATATGCTGTACCGCTGTATTTATTAAGTTTGAATGATAATTCTTCTTATTTTAAACGAAATTTAAATGGGTGAAGAATTAACGGCAACAACTCGAGATCTAATTTACCTACTTTATTTTGATAGCAACTATAGTTTCGTGAATATTATAATATCTTCTAGCTCTCTGTGATTGTAAATTATTTTTATAAATAATATGAAAGGGAAAGGTTTAATTTACGATAGACAAAATCGATTTAAAAAAATATTATTACGTTCAATTTAAAATATTTAAATTAATATTATATTGTTACCACTGATGAAAAATAAAGAAAATACCTTAAAATAAGTAGTTTTAAAATTTTTGGATGCCAAATGCCAATTATTTCATTATAATTTTGTAGAGAATTTTGAAAAAAAATCTCACAAAATGCATAAGAATGATAATTCAAATTACGCACGAGATTTGGAGGCTGCAAAGAGCCCGATTGGGAATAGATTGGATTATCCTTATTCATAGAAATTTAATTACAGACTAATTTAAGTTGACGTTAAAACACATGACAGCGTAGCGTATAGTAAACTAGCATTTTGGTTAGAAGGATATAGCCTAACTGACAGATACAGAGGGAGGAGACGGATCCAATTATCCGATCGAATTAGACCTCTACCTAAGATTGATTCATGACAAAATGTTAATTTGCTCCTTCAATTAGATTTACGAACTTTTAATATTCAACAGTTCAGCAGTGGTTTATCAAACTCTTGAACCTCTTTCACAATCAAATTCGCCTGGAGAAGCGTGGGAAAAGCATAGGCAATAAGGTATAACGGTCGATTCGCATTGAAACTATCTAAATGTTATGCATTTCCATGGAAAACAAAATTTTGACACTGTCCGAGTGTCCGTCGCAGCGAATGAGGAAATTCTTATGAATCTCGGAATCCTAACTAATTTTTACTTATTCCTACAAAGGATAGGATTGAAATATATTATGCTTCAGAAATGACGCCCTTGATTTATGAATTCTAAATTTTCGTACAATATTACGCATTCGAAATGCATTTGTCAACAACACCAGCGCATTTATTTGTATTTCTTTTCAGTACACAATGCATGTAATGCAACTAGTTAATGACGACAAAAAAATAATATAAATAATCTCCAACTGTAATTTAAAGTAATCCGTAGCTTTTCGTGCATTGCAAAATTGCAAGTTAAAAATGGATACCCGTTCGGATGAATCAATTGATCCAACAAATAAGACCAGGTTGTCGATGACGAGTGCCAATAGGCGATTACGAAAAAGTATGGCTGGAGTCTCGAAGCAAGTTTCCATTGCATTGGATGACAGTCGACCGTCAATATTAAAACCGTCTCCCAGCAAGATGGCCATACGCAGAAAAACACAAAGTGGTCTTGGTGGTCCAAAAGTAACAATAACTGATGCACGGAAAGAGTCACTTCGTAGTACCGGAAGCAGTACTGGAAGTCGGAGTCGTCGAAATACGGTCCTTTTGGATCCGTCTATGCCTTCTACTATGAATATCCACTATATAAATCCAGAACTGGAGTATTCGCTGGATCTAATTGCAAACAAATCCCAACGCAATAATGATTGGGCAAGTCAAACGTCGACGAGGCCCCTCACATTAGAAATTCGTCCAAGAAAACAGCCGATGTCGACGAAATCCTTTCAAAATGCTTTGGATGGGATTGATGACGTTCGAGTTCGAGAGGTACCAACTGTTCGACGACATTCTAAAGAAACGACATTTACGGGTCACAAATTTCAAGAATTCCAACCTGAACATGATGAAGTTTCTTCATACAAATCAAGTAATCATAAAAAACATCGACATCATCCACATGAAAATAGCGAACATAATCTCCTCAATTCCGAAGGACCAACCACCATCAATCTCGATGAACCTATTGTCAATGTTGATAATTTGCCTATCGTCAATCCCGAAGGCGACTCGCTCAATCCAGAAGGCGATTCGCTCAATCCAGAAGGAGATTCGCTCAATCCAGAAGGAGATTCGCTCAATCCAGAAGGAGATTCGCTCAATCCAGAAGGAGATTCGCTCAAACCAGAAGGAGATTCGCTCAATGTAGAAAGAGATTCGCTCAATACAGAAAGATATTCACTTAATCCAGAAAGAGATTTGCTCAATCGAGAACATGCCGTTGATTCAGAACAAGCTTTGAAGAGTTTAATGCCCCAAGAAAATCACATTTCTAATGCTAAAGAAGAGAAGAAAAAGCGAAAATCCAAAAATCATAAAAGGAGAACTAAGGGAGAAGGCAGCGTCGACGGTTCGAATTCTGATCCAGGCAACTCCTACAGTAATACTAGCAATAGTGAACATGGAAGTGGGTCTGATAAATGTAAGTATAACTAATTAAATAGAAAAACTCATGATTTTATGGTATATCCGGGGGCGCGTGTACGAACAGTAATTTTATTGGTCCCTGAAATCTCTAGCACTTTTTAAGGTTCACTTTCGACTAAATTCTCTAAATAAATACTGCCCTGAATAACAACAAGGCGAGAAAGTCTAAAATGGAAATTGTCCCATTTTCATTGTGCATATACTTTTTAAATACTGACATTATCGAAAAAATTACGGAGACCACATGTTTAAATTTTTTATTTTTGATAACTCAATTTTATGTCAATTCCAACGTATTTAAGTAAAAGCCCATAAAGTAGGACAAAACTATCCTGGAGGGTGGAAAGGACATTTAACGATGTTGGATTCTTAAAATCGTATAAGAGACATTTTTTCAAAAAAAAATCTAGGATTTTTTGGCGGTAACATTTGGACCAGATTTTTAAGTCTACGGAAGACTATTGAGGTATCTTGGCCCAGTTAGACCCTCCAGTATCCCATAATAGTGTTTATTGAAGATATGAACCATGTCCATTATTGTCCACTTATTTCTCGAAACAATAGATCAACGAATGGACTATATAGGCTACAATACAACTACAAGCTACATTACAATTTCGAGGTCACGGCTATTCATTCATTCGCCATCAATTTTACTGTCGAAATGGGAAAACTAGTCAAAGGGTTTCAAAAAAGTGCTGAAGGGAGGGAAATTGTTTTACGTTCCAAATGAAAAATATTGTTGTTTTTTAACTGCCCGGGTGACAAACAAAGAAGGCAAGACAACAGTCAACTTGACAATTAAATGATTTATTTTATTTATAACAGCAGGAGAGCATATTTCTATGACCAAAGTTCAATTCTACAATGAAGTAGACGGTAAATTTTACGACATAGTTTCATTTCCACCAACGCCAAAAGAGGGAAACAAAACTCTGGCTGAAGGTCAAGGTCAAGCTCAACACCAAAGCTTATCAACCTTGAAAAACAATGATGAAGTACGAAATGAAAAAGATGGCTTAATATCAACAAATGGTACCAGCGGAAAAGCAGCAGGAGAGTCCAATGATATCTTGGAATTAGTTGCTCCTCCAGATAACCAAGATTTATTTTCATCGAGCAAGGTTTCGAATAGGATGACGAGCAAAGACAAAATTGCAAGTTCTAATGATATGGAAGGCGTCAAGGAAGAGGCGGGCATTAATGATGCGGGACAAGAAGCAGGTGGTACGACCAGCGATTTACAAAAAGAAGTAATAATTATCATTGACGACAGTGACATCACCATGGGAGGACAAAATGCGGAAGAACAAGGTGGAACAGATGGTCCAAGGCGTGACGAATCGACGAAAAATGCAATGGCCGGTAGCAGTAGCGATAAGGTACCGATGACAAAGTATTATGAGCGGAGTATTTTAGCAGGTGATAGCAGTGAAGCTGCAGACATTGTCATGGATGGTTTGAAATTAGGACTTTCGGATGACAAAGATAATTTGAACAAAGCCGCCAAAACTACTAGCGATCCAGGAGCGACAAAAAATGCAGAGAATTTGGAACAAAAACCCAAGATGATATCCGACACAGCGTTTGGCAGCACACAAGTTGACATGACACGTTCAGATATCTTGCGCAGTTCTGGATTCAACGATTCTAACAAATATACCAACAAAAGCACGGAATTGCAAGAGGCCAATCAATCACTGGCTCAACAAAAAGAATTTCAACCGCTTAAAAGTCAATATGAATCTACAGGTCAACCTATGGTAAAAGTAAGCACGGGAAATCAACCTGTGATTGTGCACTGTACAACTGACACTGGCGGGAATGAACGCAATTCTTATGTTTGTGATCTTCCGCCAATTTCACCGAGCAATGAAACCTGCGAAGCTAGCACCATTGATCTGTCGTTTCGCGTTCGCGTCACCAATCGATGTCGTTGTCGACACCGTAATTGCTCGGCTCAAAATAAACAGGACATTCCCGAAGAGCAAAAATCCAAGGAATGCATTTTTACATTGATGGAGCCTACAAATGCCGGGGCACCTGGATCGGCCTCAACAGTTACTGAAAACTCATCCGCTCATCCCCGAAACAAAACAGAAGACGCGGGAACACTTGGCGCTAATAATTTAAGTGCACTAGACCCAAATATCTTGATGAAAGCTATTTTGAATCCTGAATTAGAAAATCAACTTCAAGGACCTGCAAGAAGGGAAGCCATTGAGCAATATATTACTCCACTAACAAAATTTCTCGAGCAAAACTTGCCATCATTAAATATTCAGTTCTTCCCCAAAAATGATAATCGCAAGAAATCAACGAAAGCCATCAAAGCGTCCGTGGCTTGCGCATCGTTAACTGCAGACAATATATTAGAAATGGTTTCTGAAGAATATTTACGATATTCCCATCCTCCGGGCGCTGAAGACCCGGTTTTAGTCAAACTGGGCAAATTCTTCTCCGCCAATAATCTTCCCATCATCCTCACTCAACAGCTTTTAGATTTAAATTACCAGGATCCAAATGGAATAACGGAGGGTACTGATTACTGATGATTAATGCTTTCAGCTTTTATTACTACAAATTACTACGTCCCTGTACTTGTGATGCCCTAATAAAATTCATTTTTTGTAGAGAAAACGTCTATCTAGGAAACAATAACTGTGTATAACTTAATAGTACAGCTGCATGTGTTTTCACACTAGCAAATAAATGGATATGCGTAATCGATGAAAATGTGTCAAGTTCATTGACAATTTGACATGGACAGGTAAACTATCCACGAGCCTCACAAAACCCTCCAACATTTTATAAATTTTCATCTAGGCAGAAAACGTGTCACACCTTTCTTTTTGACTCAAAAAAAAAGCCGCGAAAGGCCTTCAGGCATCAAAAACATTTGGCAGACTTTCAGATGAAAATTTAGAAAATGTTGGAGGGTTGTGTGTGAGGCTCGTGGATAGTTTATCTGTCCATGTCAATCAATTTATTGCCACATTTTCGTCCATTGCACATCCGACTTATTTGCCATCTGGTGGAGTGGAAAAACACACGCAGCTGGACCAAGTGACACGAATCAATAAACTGTGAATTTACTATGTAGGCGGAGTTGGTGCTGATACCAGGAGAGCTTTAGAAAGTGCCGCCGGAGGACTACTAGGTAATAAAAATCCGGACCGCGAAGGGGACAATAGAAACGCAGAGGACATTTCTTCCAGAACAATAGTACAACTAGTGGCAGGGCATCAGGAGGCCAACGCGCGAAATTCTGAACCTAGTAGCACAAAGGATCGTCCTTGGTACTTCTTCCTTTTGGATGGAGCGGACATGATACAGAATGAATATTGGGGAGAAGATTGAGAATTTTGAGAAGAAGGAATGTCTCATTTCATTACATTAATACTATACAGAAATTCAAAATTATTGAGTGAACATAATTTATCATCTTTAATATGTTTTACGGTAGTTAGCAGTTGCATGTACTGTCAACGCCCGTTGGAAAAGAAACTGGTAATAATATTATGAAGTATGTCATTATACATTTGCTATGTCAAGATACCAGTTGTTCATCTTCAAATCCAAACCTTTTTTTTCGAAAATTTTAGTAAATAAAATGACTTGATTCAATTAATCGAAAAGGGTACTCTGTTGAGAGATGAGACCTCTTTCTATAATTTTGATGATTTCGATTTCTTTGAATGATTGGTAATATTCAGCATCATATATAGGTAGGTAGGCTTCGATTTTCGATTGGGAAGCCAATAAAGTGGGATCTCCTCTCCATTTTCCCTGTCACCTGTGGGAAAAATGGTAATCAAAAGGGCTAATTGGTGGATAATTGGGAAGTAGAAAAATCGAGTGGGAAGAATCTGTTTATAGCGGTCAATTGTCGCGTGTTACTTCCCAATTTCCCATTGTAATTGTAACTCCCACTTTCCAAGTCGCCTATTAAAATATTGGTGGGAAACGGGAAAATACGAAACCGTCGCTCAATGCAGTGTCACAAAGTCACAAGTCATAATAATATGAATTTTGAGATTTTATTTGGGTAGATTAATATCAATTGACATTTATTTTATTGCTAGTAATTTGTACTTTCCTACTTAAGTTTTGATAATTGTGCTGGCAAGTTCACACATCAAACTTAATACAAGTTCTTCTTTAAAAGGCTTTCCTATCAGTTGCACACCAATGGGGGATCCAATAGACTCCATTGTACTCTTAAAAAATATACAGACGTTTAGCGTAATTAATTCCTCACACACAATGTCCCAATTCCCATTCATCTTTTTAATTTTAACACACAAAACATTAAAACTTACATCTCTGGCCAGCCTCAGGAGAGAATCATTTTGAACGTCATAATTTGCGATATTTTTCCCAGATTCAACTCCATAGGGAAGGACACCTGCTGGAAAATCTACAAAATTCCATAGCATCGTGTATTCCACGGCGGCTAAAATGGCAAAAAAAATCAAATTAGTAAAATAGCATAACTTAGTATAATTACCACATAAAGTTTTGTTGTACTGTACTGTACACCATCAAACTGGTACCCACATTTCAAAACTAAGAAACTATAATATGGTTTTGTAAACCATGCTCTGAAAATAATTAAATATCGTGCAACTTCTTTTCACATTGGACTTTCAAAATTTTTGCGAAAATGGTTGTGAAGCGATGTAAAGTGAGTCTAGAAATAGATGTCGTAGATACTTAAGGATACTTCAGTGATAAGCAGAAATCATTTTTCTTAGCCTCCGGGGGAGTTAGAAAGTTGAAATATTTTTTAAAACGTACAGACCTTTCATGTCCCGAGGGCGAGTTGTGGGCTTTGCTCAAAAAAAGTGTCTAAAAACTACTTCTCTGTGGGGTGGCAATATCAATTGAAATTATTTCGCACATGCGCTCTCAAAAACTGAGGCACCCTTAATTTCTAATATGAAACGCTTACAAATAGTCTTCAACAGTAAATTCTTATAAATAATTCTCTTATCCAACCGAAACCACGTACCAAAAAGCATTCCTGTATCGTTAAGACGAGAAGCAGGAAATGGAAAAGCAGGTGCCAATATCAAGTCAATGTGAGAATCTTCCATTTTTGTCAACAGTTTTGAAATGAGTTCATTTCGTAAGAAAATCATATCCCAGACGTCGATATCTTTGTCTTGATATATTCCTCCTTCGCCCAACAAAGTGGCCCTTGCTGAATATGAAGAACTTCCTGGTTGGGATATTGGATTTGCCAGCAAATCAAATTGTCTCTTCCAGTCTGGTAGTCCACATGTTGCCCTAAGGCCTTCCAATCCTCGTGCTTCAGGCTCATTTTCAAAAAGTTCATTTAAATGAGAATGTTTTCCAAAATCCACGGATACGACATCATTCATCAGTCTCATAATATCCCAGTCATTTTCTATCTCAAAAGGCACAAAGGTATGACCCAGGGCTTCCAGGGCATCTTTGGCTTTCAACACAGTTTCGACCGTATCTCCAATTGCAGGGAAAAAAGAAAGAGACGTGTAGAAACCAATTCTCAGGCGTTGGCCACAATTAAATTCCTAATAAAACAGAAAAAAACCTTATTATAGAGGTACCTACCGTAAAAGTTGCTAAATCGGGGCAAAACTTTTTTTCCAAATTGATTTTGACGTTCATGGATTCTAGTCTAGGGTTAAAATAGTGTCTAAATCGGAATAAAAACAAAATATTAATACCTTGTCATTCCAAGGAATTGGTACAGTCCGTGGGTCATATTTGTTTTGTAAACTTCCGGAGGTAAGAGCTTTAAATACATGTGCCAAAGTCTCCGGCTCTTTGGTGATTATTCCTGGGATTCCCCGAACTGTTATACATTAATAAATCGTTACAAAACGGTTATAATAAGTTGCGGAAGCGACGAAAGAGTCGGGACGTCATGTTATGTGAAAATTGAAACTTTTTCACAATTACGATAGAAAATTTTAGCGCAGAGGGTTAAAAGAACACAAAACGTTAATGAGGAACTCACGAGAGTGAGCGCCCCGCCACCTAGTGCGAGAACGGATTGAGTTAGGACGATTTGGCTAAAAGTTTTGAAATCCACACATAATTTCCGAGAAGAAAGATTTTTAATAATAGGAAAAATTGGAGCTATATGGAGTGAGGTAATGTATTGCAAAAACAGATTTTTATTTTTATTTTACAACTGTCTATGTTTTTCAGAGTCTCGTCGGAATGAGGCTTGGGACATATTTTGTACACCGGGTCGAGTAAATCTTGCAATTCTGCACAAAATGAATGCAGATTGCTTATATCTCATCATTTCATTGCTAAAATTGCTAAATACTTCTTTCTGTCACAGATCATATTCGCTCCTTCCCTTACCCCAAAACTTTTTTTCTAAATCCCCTTTAAACTTACAGCCTATAACCTTCGGAAGTGTTGCCAGTATCCCTTTGTCACTGATGCGGCCTTGGGTTGGTTTCAAAGTAGACAGTCCACTGAAATGAGCAGGAATTCTGACAGAGCCGGCTATATCAGTCCCGGTACCGAAAACAGCTCCTCCAGATTTAACAATACACGCCGTGCCACAACTGGAGCCTCCAGGAGCCAACTTAGGATTTAAGGGGTTCACAGTCTCCCCATAAATTGGATTATCACTGGCATACGTAAACAGAGTTTGTGGGATATTCGTTTTACAGAAAGGAATGGCTCCTAAATCCATTAAAGCTTGAACCATAACGCTGTTTTTTTCCGCCGGCTTATTCAGATTCTTCCCCAGTCCTAGAGTTGTGTCCATGCCCTCGACGTCGTGATCATCTTTGACACAAATCGGTAATCCATGTAATGGCCCTTTAATCTCTGCTCCACGATCTAACTCCTGAGCCCTTTCCTATGATAAATTGCGAAGAAATTATTGAAATTTGCATTTATTTCACTTTTAAAGTGAAATTCGTTGAAATATTTGAAATTAATGAATTTATTTGTTTTCCTTGTGGGGAAATATTTCACACTGTCTAATTCTGAAATAATTAGTAGTACCCGCATTTATTTCAATTTATTTCGAATTTTTCAATAATTCATTTAAATTTTTTCAATTTATTGCGATTAATTGTTTCAATTTATTTCAATTGTTTCAATAATTCATTTAAAT
>JABASI010002157.1:0-20799 GCA_019776505.1 Tomocerus nigrus
TTGTATTCGGTGGGATGTCGTTTCGGTGAGTTGTGTTTTCGGTGGGTTTCCATCGGTGAGTTGATTTCGGTGAGTTGTTATTCGGTGAATAGACGTGCTTCGTATAGGTAGGCAGTTTGAGTGAGAACAAAAATTAGATCAGGTAGATGTACTTTGGTATTTATATCTAGGCATTAACTTTTGCATTTTAGCACTGTTTTGTTCATGTGCGTTAGTCTATTTTGTTATTACATATTGTACACATTAATGACTGCAGAACTATACTTAGAGGTAGGTACTACAGTCGTAGTAGTTTTCATTCCCGTGTCTAATTTAATCGATTTATTTCTGGACAGGCATTGCATATTGTTCAAATGTTGTTTCATATATCCCATCGTATATGCATACGAGTGGCAGAAAGTAACTTTAGTATCGTATTGCGTTATTGCACATTGCGCTGCTATTACGTAATGTCGGAGATAAATTCTACAGGCAGGCAGGCCGACTTAATTACTCTGTGAGTATGTATTTGCTTTGCATATAGAGGATATTAGCCACAGTCTACTATGTTCTTCTCCCAAAGTAGTACTTCATCTTATTATTAAGCTTTTAATGAAAACCTTTTGTATTAGATAGCTATACTTACATCACAATAGTATTTGTAAGATGATCCCCTTTTAGTATGTTGTCTTGATACAAAAACATTTCCATTCTACTAATTGTCGAACTAATAGATTCTCGAACGATGTTTTGACCCACTAATGAAAAGCAGCCGATTTTTGGACCTTTTCGTTGTAACACAAAATATTATATTACAACATGCAAACAGTTTTAGAATTTTCAGCTTCATTAAAGAAAAATACCCTTATCGAGTACACAACATTTATTTCAATAAAAATTAGTGCTATTCTGGTTAAAATATGCTAGTTACCCACATAATGGTGCTAAGGTGCTATACAAGTTATATATTGGCATGACATATTTAGTTATGTGTAATCTAATAATTAGAAGCATTAGCTATTTGTACTTTGTACTGGAACGCATTTAGATTGGATTTTTATGCCGAATAAAATAGCATTGAAAATAGTTGTTACATGGTACACGTGCCCTGATGGGACTTACAGGGAGCTAATAATAAAAATAATTTATATTAAAGGTCAAGCAAACAGCAACCAAAATGAGAAATCTTTACAGATGCATTTTAAGTACCTACTATTTAACCTACCTACACACTACACACCTAGGAGGTACATTGTACATAGTTCCTGTTCGCTTAGTGCGTGTTGCTGGCTGTGTGTGGAGGTGTATAAATATGTAGAAACTGTACAAACAAACCAGGTATGCACAGCTAATAATTATAGCTATCTACTACTGATGTGATTATGTGGTTGTGTACTGTGGACCTAGTGTGTGGTTAAAATGTTTTGCCGTTTTGCCATTCATACTGTTATTTTCAGTTCATGTTCAAGTGTCCAATGTCCATAATATAATTTATTATGCAGCAAGCAGCACTACTACTGTACTGTGAGACTGTGGCCTGTACTGCTGCAACGTGCATTTTCAATTTGTAAAAGCAAGAACAATATGCAATGCAACGCAAGAACGCAACGTAGCATGTGTTCATTGTTTACAACTTTCAGTTTACGTTACGCTACGATTAAATTCTGACAATTTTGTGTCATTAGATTCATTACAAACACAAACTGACTATTCACTTCAAGACAAGGGGTCCATAGTTAGTGTCTGTCAGTCAGTTCAATAAGTTGTATGTAAGTAGGTGCTCTTTTGTTTTTTTATTAAACTTGTTCAGTTTGGGGGTGGGTTATTATTAGAATGGTTTATTGTGGTCGTTTGATCGAATTGGTGTTCATAAATAACTGGGGTAGTGTAGCAATATTAGGTTAAATTGAAGTGGTATATAGTTGATAGTGTAGCCTGTAGGTCATAGGTCGAATGGCAGCAATTATCATTGATATTGATACATAACCTTTTGAAAAATAAAATTAGAAAAACGCAAAGCTCGGGAGATGTCAGATGTACTATGATCTTACTAAATTATTTTCGTGCGAACTGTATCCAATTGCTTTAAAGAAAAGAAGGTTTCATAAAATTTTAACTTAAATTAATGTCCTAAGGATAGTAGGAAGTAGGAAATATTATAAAATATGAATCTAAATGGACATAATGGGGTTAAAATAGGTAAATATGTAATAATATAATTTTATGCATGTCATTGTCATGTACAGATTTACTTTGTTTGTGTTTAGTCTATTTAGTAAAATAATTATAAGTAAAATGAAATGATCTTTCTTTACCTCAACTTATAATTTATTTATAAACTAATTTTTTACTTACAGACAGAACTTCAGTGCCGGAAACAGCGAGTAACATCACTAAACCCATTCCTGTGTCGAAATCTGATGACTGTGTAGAAAATTGGACTGCAAAATCTCAAGCCTCCAATAGAAGTTCGTCACAAAACATTTCAAAATAATGGCATTTAGTAACGGAGGTCGATATGAAAACCCAAAGGGAATTCGAGTTTTTCTTGGATCCTACGTTCATTCAGAAAGCAAAGAAAATCCACTTGTAATTTCTTCTAATGGTGTCATTGGAGTTGAGAAGGGCCAAGTAAGTTATTTATTTAGCAATATTGTGTACTATTTATTTACATGAAGGGTTTTTAAGATTTAATATCGTACGTGCAGTGCAATAGATTCTTGTGTTTAAAGAGTCGAGGGGAAGGAAATGAAAACCCGGTGTGATTTTCACTAAGATCCGGAGGAAGTGTATTTAGTCTCATGTTGCTTTACCCGGGTACGGGTATCTTCAAGCTATGTCTATCAGTTAATCCATGCAAGTTCATCGCCTAGCATGCGGGCATTTCGTTTAGAAAACAATAGTGTTTTCTAGCAATTTTTAAACTGTTCTATTATATTGCAATTCTGTAAGGACAACATGTAATTATAGTCATCCGGATTGGGTTGCAATTTTTACATGGTAACTTTTGCACCTTTTTTCGTAGGTGTAATTCGCTCAAAGCGCGATTTGCGATTATAAGTAAAAAATGAATGAAGACTAAATATAAAGTTCTTTATTTTTAGATCGTTTTCATTGATGTAGAGGACAATCTGGACAAACTAAAGGAAAAATACTCATTTAGCAGCGATAGTATTTACATATTAGGACGAGGGTAAGCATTGAAGAAAATCGAAGTACTATGCGAACTTTGTTACATTTTGCATTCATGTATTAACCAAAGGTCTAATGAAATGTGTTTTTGAAAATCATTAGTGAATTTTTAATGCCGGGATTGATTGATTGTCATATTCATGCCCCTCAATATCCTAATGCTGGACTTGCATTGAATTTGGGTTTGCTGGATTGGTTGGAGAGATACACATTTCCAATGGAGACAAAATTTCAAGATCCTTCCTTTGCACGAAGCTGCTATAAAAAAGTTGTGGTAAGTTAAAAATATAAACTGCATGCTCTCTATAAAGTTAAGTCGCTATTTTATAATAAGTTGTAAACATTTAACGGATGGTAATTTCTGTCTCCACTCCAATAACCTGGGGAAATTAAAATTATGTTATGACTGTTATGATACATTTAAAATGGAAAGCATGGCAGATTTTCTATAAACTATAAAGAATGTTTTTTAAAACTCCGATTTAATAATAAAGTTTTTTGAAAAACGCATTCTGAATCGACAAAACCTGAATCACAGGTTTAGTTGGACAGTTCTTCAAAATATCATATTTCGATCCAAAAGGCTCGCCTCTAGACTTTGTAATTAATAATTTATTATTATTATTTTAAGATGAAGAATCTAGAAAACTATGTAGTACCATACCGTTTAACGGCACAAATTCAAAAATAAAGAAAACCAATGATTAGCAAGGACAAAAATGATATTATTAACGAACTCTATGTACCAATACTATTGAAATATGTTTTGCCGATTTTGCCTGTCAGTAATATTTATGATTGTGATTCATTGGTTTGATGTCCAATCGTATTTTGGGAGTAATCATAAAATTGCTATCACAATTTAGCAATATCATATATAATATTGCATAAAAGTGTATGTCAGTATAATTACTTGTGTCATACTCATAATAAATGATGTTGCTACTAATCATAGTTTTTCAATGGAGCTGAGAAACTGAGAAAACTTGATTTGATGCAAGATGCATCGTGTATGATACACATGAATCATCAATGCAGTATATTATAAACGTAGTCTATTACACGAATTGTATGTAAATATTCCTACTGTCAACTTTCTTACTAGGTACTAATAATTATGAAATATTATAGGTATATATGCAAAGCGATTAGCATGGGTGACTTTTTTTACTTAAATTAATATTGTAGTTTTAATAACTAAAATGGAATAAAAACCTAATCCATTCTGTTTTCAGCAAAGAACTCTTCATAATGGCACGACTACAGCGTCATACTTTGCAACGATACACAAAAATTCAACTGAAATTTTAGGCGATATCTGTGATTTATATGGACAGAGAGCTTTAATTGGCAAAGTCTGCATGGATTGCCACTCCCCATCTACTTACACTGAAACTACTAAAGAATCTTTAAAAGCTACTGAAGAATTCGTCGTTAACATGCTCAAGAAAAAGGTATTGATTGGTATTGCAATGAAAGCTTAAACTTCAGTCAGCAGCTGTTGGATTCGATTATATATTTGTTTGGTTGAATTGCTTCCAACTGTGTAACTGATAATAACATTTTTTTAACAAAAAATGGTTAACTAGCACTTAACCTTTTTTAGTTAATAAATAGTATTTGCCACCGTTTTCCATGAAAATTTCTTATGATTGTTTTTGTGATTTGCAGAGTACTCTTGTAAAGCCTGTGATCACTCCTAGATTTGCTCTAACTTGCTCGGAAGAACTTCTGCAGGGTTTGAGTGACATATCCAGGAAGCATAATGTTTTTATCCAGGTTAACCATGTGATTTAGTTTTATTTTTTCGTTGGTTTTAATTTATTTAGTTTTTAAAATTGATATTTTTAAACTGTAGACACATTTGTGTGAATCAGAACCTGAAATTGCTCGTGCATTAGAATTGTTTCCCAGTTGTTCAAATTATACTGACGTATATGAAAAGACAGGCATTGCTTCCAACAAGGTAAGTGACTCATATTATGACAAAGTAAATGTTACATGTTATGTATTTTTAAAGTGTATCAGCTAATCAGCATGAGTTACATCTTACCATTATTGGGTTAATTGTTATTGATTGCATTGTTGTTTGCGTGATAATTAATATTTGGATTCTGTGTTTTGTATGTATATACCTATATAATTTTTTGTTGTGGTGCTTTACAGTCAATTATGGCTCACTGTGTTCACCTGAAAGATGAAGAAATTCAGGTATTGGTAAAGACCTCAACATCTGTTGCTCATTGTCCAACTTCAAATATGTGCCTTTTGAGCGGACTCTGTCCAGTACGTCGATTGATGGATGCTGGTGTCAAAGTTGGTCTAGGAACAGGTAAACATTATGATCATGACCGTTTTTAGTATGTATTTTCCAATGCTTGTAATGCCTGTACGCTGTAAAGACAGCCCTATTGATCTGTACTGGCACCAAAGACTAAAAGTGGGTAATGTGTGTTGTTGATTCAAAAATGAATTTGAATGTCTTATTCTTAGGAATCTATAAATTAAAACTATGTATTTGTGTTTTCAGATGTGTCTGGAGGTTACACAGCATCGATTTTAGAAACTATGAGACATACAATCCTGACGTCAAAATGTGTTAAAATGCAGGATCCTAGTTATGAAGCCCTGACGTACAAGGATGTATTTTATTTGGCTACTTTGGGAGGTGCTGAAGGTAAAACGGAAGTCAAAATATTTTTTTNTCTGACGTCAAAATGTGTTAAAATGCAGGATCCTAGTTATGAAGCCCTGACGTACAAGGATGTATTTTATTTGGCTACTTTGGGAGGTGCTGAAGGTAAAACGGAAGTCAAAATATTTTTTTATGTAATAATAGAAAATAATTTTTAAAGAAAAGAATATACTTTACCAGTAAACTCACTCTCCTTGTTTTATAAATTGGTACAAGTATTAGTACTAAGTAGTATGCATTATGCGTGTGATTGCGTCGTATTTTTAATATTAGTTGTAATATTATATGATTAGTGCTGCTTACTGCTTGCTATTTATGTATTTCACCATTTAATTTTTGACTGCAGGTATGCATTTTTATTTGCTTCTAATTTATCAAAAGAATTTTTACATTGTTAAGATCAGACTCAGACATTATTTAATTTAATTTTTTAACCATGTTGTACTTTTTCTGTTTACAGCCCTAGGAATGGATGATTGTATTGGCAACTTTCAAGTAGGAAAAAGTTTTGATGCTCTCCACATCGATTTAGCATCTACAGGGTCACCTATGCATCTTTTCCCTGGAGAAACCCTAAACGATATGATTCAGAAATTCATCATGTTGGGGGATGACAGAAATATTTGCCAAGTTTTTGTTGATGGGCGAAAAGTAAAATTTGCAATGAATCAGTGATACAACGGACTTAACACTTTCACCAATGCTATGCTGCTACAAGAAGAAAAGATTGAAATAAAATATTATTCAAGCATCTAAGACATATTATGTCTTAGGCGCCCCATGTGCCGTAACAATTAATTAAGATAATCAAAATACACAAATTAATTTGTATACTATAAAAATATATGAATTTAAATATTCTTTATATAACAAATTTTACGGGATGTATTTAGGTTATAATATATATTGTTATTGTCGGGAATAAATTAGTACTAGAGGATTTAACTCTATACTTGTTTCTGGTCTCATTAGTTTTGCTACGATTTGATTTTAAGAATCATTAAGAATGTCTTGGCTTTGTTATGTAGCCATACTTAAGTATATTTTGTCCCTTGATTGGCAATTCCAAAAATGTGATCTGAGTGAACAGTAGTCATGTAGTGCTCGCAAACTTTTGCTTTGAAGACATAACAGCCTAACAGGTATATGCCAAAGTATAGATGATATTCGGTATTATAAATATGTAGGTACTTATTTTGTGCTGCATGATATTGAATTAGTAAGCTAGTGTGATAAAATAGAATTTGTTGTTTACTGCTCAGAAATGTTGACTCCGATGACACATTTTCTGTTCTTTAAAACCAGTATTGACGAGTTCTGGCCAGCAGACTTTTGGATTTCTAACTGGGTTTATGGACCGATACAATGCTGACTTGAATATCGTAATTGTTAAGATAGATAGTTGTAATTTCCAATTAGAGGCAGATGGAAATTTAGAGGCCCTTGAAGTAATAGAAACTTTAACAAAATGCAATACTCTGCTCTGTACACCACATATAGTTTCAAAACTATTTTCAATTTATAAGAGTGTATGTGACAGCCAACAATAGATATTACTGGATCGCATTTAGTTGAAGTTGCCATTTATTTGTATATTTAAGTATGATTCAAGTATGATGGACTATAGTATACTAAACCATAATGTAATCTATGCTTCCTAACTTATGTATAATCAAGGGAGCATACTCCTTTACGTTCATTATTTATAACTCTTTATTTACACACAAAAACCAATACAACAATCCTAAAAATTCACAGCACATGTGCTTGCATGCATCCGTAACACATAGGTAACGCATAAACCAACAAAAGAAACAATTGACTAAATAATTAGTATAGTAAATGGTAACTACATATTTAGTAGGGGTCACTGAAGAATGATAACCATTTTTATTAATTATTCGGCCTTATAAAACGGATTTATCAGGATCTGTTCCAGACATTAGTTGGAATTTCCATACTCATGTTTCTACTAACCGGTACTAATGCTGTTACAATATGAAAATATTATAATAATATGAACTATTGAAATACTTTGGTTTAAAAAATTACTCATTGAATGCTCACAGTAGGTACCTAATAATAAGTGTATGTTTGCTTCACTTCACATTTAAATGACATTCCTAAACGTCTTGGCATATTTAGTATCCAGCAGTACAATAACATGTTCCATAATAATGTTGGCAAAATCACTTTAAATAAAAGTATTGCCCGTTGCATTGAAAAATTAAAGTCATGCCCTGGCCAGACCTCATTACGTAGTTTCGGGACTTGAATTTTATCAGATTGTTCCTGAGGAAAGTAATTCAGTAGTAATATTGGAAACGTCACGATGATTGAGACAAAACTTTCTTTTGTTCCTCACTTTTTAACCTGGCTTAAAAAGTATAAACCCCCTTACAATGCATCGGGATTTACCTACTTATAAATGTACTTTAATAGAAATAATTTCATTGATGAGATTTGAACATGATTCTTTCAATTCATTTCCTTTAATGGAAAAATAAATTGAAACAGTCTTCAACACAATGTGATGGTTCCTTTTACAGCTGCATCGGCAATGATAAGAACCATCTAGCTACTGCTAATAAATAATATTTTATTGAACTAGCCATAATCTTTAAGCCCTATCATACCACGCTCATTGTCCAGAGGTTCTATATAAGCCAGGGTGGTGAGCAATTTTTTCACATCCAAACCATTTATCGTTAAGTAACTTATAGCTGCTAAACGCCCTCAATAGCACGCGCGGGTGGCGAACTTCAATAAGTAACAAAATGTTAATTGCCCAGTAATCGCAACACGTTAAAGCTAATTTGCATATAAATTGATTAATTCCCAACCATTCGTCCATGTAAATGTATAACTCATAATATCATCGCCTAACAAGTAGCTACCAAAATATAATAATAATAATGCACGTGTGTGCATTGTTGACCTAGCTTCATTCGTGACGTAGGTTAGTATAAAACTTTTTTAGTAGAAATGTATCTCCAGTATAAAAATAGTCACTGAGAAATACTCTGTTTGTTACATGTTACATTAATGTGTTAGTTAGTGTGTAATGTTATTTGTATATTTATGATATTTTTATGACCTATTTATATTATTCCTTTATTAACATTGGTTTATCTTAAATACTGATGTCTGGACGAAATTGATTGAAAAGGATTTTTGTAAAATATATTCCTACGTGTTTGTTAATAATACTGCAAAATTTAAAGCTGGCTAAATATGGACTGTTGAGTATGTTTTTTTGTACAAATACACCGTGATATAGTGGTAATTAAGTAGAGTAAGAACTGTTTAAAAATAACAACTGCATATACATGTAGCCTAATAGCTACTGCCATCATAACCCCCATATCCGGAAGACGATTGGTCTCCTCCACCCTGTTGTGTATCCTGCTGATGTCCCGTACCGTCACTGTGCAAATGTCCCGCAGCAGGACCGCCATTCCCCAGAAATCCTCGGATGGGGTCTACTTTATCTGCATTTTTGTCGAATCCCTCGTCGCCTCCAAAGGAACTGAAGTCAATGGCCTTCCCCTCCTTTCCGTCGTCCACAAACTCTGGACCCTCACAATCTCTGCATATTCCTTTGAATTTGTTACTGCATCGGCACTTTTTCTTTGGCAATGCCACTTTTGTGTATACTACGGAAGTAATATTCTCATTTGAACCAAAATATCGGCCTCCGTGGTCCCCGTAACAGTAGCAAAACATAAATATTGCCGATCTGTACAGTAAAACACACAAATCCATTAATCTATCCTTTACTACACGCAAAAAGAGAACAGAATGCTTCCTAATTACCACAATAGATGTTCCAACACTTATCACTTCAAAGTACTTAGTAACTATATAGTATAAGTAGCTTGTAGTATTATTGTTACAATTCTATACGTACTATGCCCCATACATTTACTTATTTTATGTGTTAAGAATATGATGTTACAAGTTACTTACATCAGGAAGACGAGAAGAAAGATAATTATAAGCACCCAGTAGCCCGAAGCCATGTATGTCTCAGCTTAAACTTTACACAACGTGGTACGTGATGATATTTTACTGATTTTGTTTGAAATTCTCAATTTTGCCGAATTTGTTTACTAGATTTTCAAAGGTGTGGCGCAGCTGGGCGCATCTTTGCTTCACGTGTAAAGAGCAACTTAAGGTTTGTATTGTATCCCATGTCATATGAGATTCAGCTTTAAGGGGGTTGTTTTCCTGCTGGAGTGGTCTTCTGGTTTTGCGTTATTATGTTATGGACGCTTGTATCATGTACAGAGTGCTACGTAAGCCGCTTAAGGTTTTGTCTAGCTTAAGCACAAGCAATATTTTACCAATGTATATAAAGCATATTTCTAGGGATGTAGTTTCAATCTGAATGCATGTTTACACTTAAGGTAAGGATACATAATTATAGTGTATCGTGCGTTTCTTTTTTATTCAGGATTACATAATTTGGGTGGTGGTGTGGGTGGTGGTGGTGATCTCTGTTTTGTTTCTGTAGCAGAGAGGTCATCCAATGCTGAAATAAGCATACATAACAAAGAAATGCAGCACTGACATCAATGCACAAAACAGAGTAGGTATTGAATATTGCATGTCTTAGGGAATACTACATCATGTTAGAATTTGCATTTACTCTTACATTCCAGCAATACAAGATTTGCAATTACTACTTGGTAAACAGATGCTACCATTTTAAAATGGAGTAACCATGCACTTCCTTTTTAAAACAACTGCGACACATACATGCAGATGACACTTGGAATTGATAATTTTAACTTATTTGAAATTGTCATACATACTTTAAAGCACCTTCTGTTCCATACTAGCAATAATAGTGGTTTGAATGAAGAATAATTGTTAATAATACAAGGTATGATAATCTTGACAGCATTAATTTATCCTTCTGTAGATGCATAAAAAATGATTCAGTCACGTACAAATTTACTCAAGTGAATATTTTGTACCTGCTGTAATAATAATGCTCTGTTCGAAGTAGGAAGCTTAGCAAGAACACAAAATGGAGACGCAAATTGCTGCTCCTGTACTAAGGGCCACAGTTTTAATCAGTAAGCACATTAAAAATACAAAGGGGAGCTTAATAAAGGGTATACTGGCCTCCACCAGAGTCTACATCGCATTGATCGGTTCTGCGGCCAGGCTAAGACACTGGACCGGCTGGTCTACGTAAGTGTGCTCTATGTACGTATCTATATGGGTAAGTCGCGATCTTTGGTTTGCGCAGTTTGATGATGGAATGATCCACAGTCAACAATGACTGATAAAAATAATGGTAACCGGATTACCGGAATATATCCTCTGTCAATATTGTCACCAAAACATACTGCAATAATGATACACGCACGTAAAGAAAAGAGTTTTTGGCTTATTGCACAAATAGGTAATTACCATTGGTATACCACACATATTTATAACAGCACGCAAACACTAAAGCAGACTCCTTAGTCAGCAATTAAAATGTTTTCTGTAGTGATGTGAAATGCGAAATACAGTACAGTCATTCGGCAATAAGTACAACAAATGCATTCAGTGGATGTACCATGTACCTATGTACATAACTATTTTGTTGAAGTAGAAAATGTAACCTAAATATTTACTTACGTCAAAAGATCTTTACTATTACGGATATAAGAAATTGTAAATTGAAAAGTGAATTTGTAAGAAACACTTAGATTCTATAGGTGTATCAAGCACTATGATAAATACTAGAAATCTGCAAATTTGCAAATTTTGGTTCCAATTATGGATTACAAGAAAAACATTTTTGAACATGATGGTGATAAAATCCATTACTTAGTTAGTGAGCTCGTGTTTGGATATACCAAATGCAAAGAAGCATTTAACTATGCAATCTCCACAAAACCGAAACAATTTCCATGTAACAGAAAGCACTAAAAGTACTAAAGTTTTTGCAATGTTTTTCGAACCTGATAATGGAAAAGAGGGAGAGCATCAAGAAACAGTAGACAGAAAATATAGACAACGTCTAGAACGTATTTTTACCATGTGTCAAAGCACGCCGAAAACTTCAATTAGGTTCACCCCATAGCAAAATAAAATGTAACATTGTAAAACATAAAATGAAGAGTACCTATGTAAGTAGTATAGTTATATTGCATAAGACACAAGTCCCTTCGTTCACTTTGCTTTTTGAAACAGTTTGCAAAGAGCAAAGTCGAAATTGAAAGCACGAATTACAGAGAATTTTATGAGGTAATATTTTCAAACGGACAAGTACTAACAGAGATTGCAGAAACATAGAAAAGCCATGAATGTATACATTTTGAATTCTTTTAGTAGCTGCAACATCAATGCTAGGGCCTATTTGCAAAAGTACGGACATAACTCTTTCGCATGACTATTTGCAATTACCAACAAAACATAATAGCATGTGGATTGCCTATTTCCACGCAGTGGCTAGGCTGACTAAACATCCTTAAGACAAGACGGGATAAAAAATACTGCATTTTGAAGGCTGTAAAATATGCCATAAAAGAGATTAATGGACCGAAGCATATTTTCAGAGTTAAAAGTAACAACTTTTATTGCCTCCTTCACTACTATGACATTCATTTCGTTCCTATTTTCATTCCTGAGGGCTGACGATTTGCAATTTGTTACAACTTTTACACATAACATTTGCCAAAGTTCGAATCTAAATCCAAAATGCTTTTACATTTTGTATCACTTTGTATTCACATAGCACCATTTTACTCTCATGCTCTTTTTACGATGGTTCTGACGGTGTTTTTAGTACATTGTGATACGACCCGGTGTCTCTTGTAATGACTTTCAGTCCATTTGAGTAAAAGGTTGCTTATCAAAAATACTTAATTGGCTAACTCCATTCCAGTGTCCATACTATTTACCTGTCTTCTAAAGCTACCATATTATTTTGAACGTTATAATGTTGCTCCTTTAACCACTTCATACAATTTACAGTTGTGCTTGTGGTCGTGCTGGTCGTCCATAGAACTCTCCCATACAATAATATTTTGATCTTTCCTCTGTATGTAGATGGTTTGTATGGTATTTCATTACTTTAATATTTTCATCTTTCTTGCATTTTATGAAAAGCTTATTTATGGCTTGTTGTGACATCGTGGCCCGTGGCTCTTAAATATGGAAAGATATTGTCCACAAAATACGTTGAAGCCTAATTAATGTGCAAGATATAAATTCAATTTTGGCCTTTCTGTTGAGCTTATAGTGGCTGTGTCGTGTAAAATGTTTATTTTTACTCCGCAATAAAGGATATAATAATGATATGGTTCGTCACATTTAGTATTAATAACTACCTACTCTAATTATTAGAAAAGAACAAAGAGCATTACCAACAGATATTAGCGAACAAACTACTTATTATCAGAAGAAGATTTCCATTTTGAATTCTCATGTATAGCTTCGACTGAAAATATTATATAATTATAGAGTAGCTGCAGTCGCGCAGTTAGTTTGAGTGAGTGTACCAAGGAATACACTAAAGAGACTACAAACTACAGAATAAAACCATAACTTCTCTAATTGACAAGCTTACCTTACATTTAGTAATAAATCTGTACTTAACTGCTTAGTTAATGCCCGCTAACAAACCTCATCAGCATACAATGTGCAGGTTATAAAAAGGCAGAAGTTTCTCTGAATTCTACTGGCTACGCACATGAACCCATGGCTTCTATTTCCAAATCCCTGCTGCTGTTCTGCTATTTTGCAGTACAGAATAAGCCTTTGAAATTTTTTGTTACAATTTGTTTCAGCGAAGGTGGAGTTTGTAAAGAGTGAAAAAGACAGAAAAGAGAAGATGATGGGATTTTGGCCAATAGCAGAGCGTGCATCTTTGCAGAGAATTCTTTGCACCGGCTCGTCAGCTCCTACACTCCCTTTTCTTTACTTTCTACTCGTAAGACATTCTCAGCTGCGCCCACTCCTCTTGCACTTCGTTCTTTCCTTTCCTTTTATTTTCTTTCATCGTATTCTTGACAGAAAATCATTTCCATTCAATAACTGTCCAGACCTGTAAAAAGATTCACCATTGTTCTTTGACTTTGTCAGCGAATTATTTTCATCTTCACTTGTCGCTGGTTCATATCTGAGAAAATTAATGGAGAAAGTCATCATTTAACAACTGCTTGTACCTGACACACTGCTGCTACCATTGTCCTACTGTACTTCATGCAAAATCAAGGTAATATATATTTTTTTACTTAGTCTCTAAACCACAGGCTCACATCATAAAGAAACGGAGAATTAGTGAATTAGTGTGAATCAGGTAGTAGGCAGCAGCGTGATTCTGTACCGTTTATTTGCATGTATCAAGTTGCCCAAATTCCCAATCATTACTTCACCGCATTTACATATTATCAAGAACATAGGTATTTAATGGATGTCGTCGTTTTCGTTGCCTACTTTTGACACAAGTACGAGTAGGTGCGTAATAAGAAGCAAATATTTTCTTAGATGGCAAAATGGCAAGATACTTATAATAGTATTTATATATGATGTATATCGTATACCGTTGTTAGCACATGCTGATAGTACCGGCAGCTAATTTTAAATAACATAGAAAACGTTGTTAAAAAAATAGGCAAAAGAAATAGATTAGAAATTGAAGCAAGGAGAGAACCATTCCTAATTAACCCCAGGAAAGATTAAAATTTAAATATGGAAGGCAATAAGGCAAATATCTGAACATATAAAACATAAGGAGGATGGTCCAGGGCCCGCGGTAATAATTAAGCAAGACGAAAATCGCTCGGGAATGGTCTGTTGATGTGGTAAAAGTGATGGGCATTTTAATTTATAGTTAGCACTCCAGTAGGACTATAACAATAAAATATGATTTCAAAGTGGTCTAAATAAATGTTGTAATTGCTAATTAAACTCTTTTATGAACCATAACTTTAATGTAATTGTGATGAGTATGACCGTGGCTCTTGGCAAGAGTAATTTGTCCTAAATAGGCTTTGTATTGCGGGTACTTACTACTTTTAATGATCCTCCTATAACTTCTATCTCGCATCACTTACTTCTTTAGTTTTCTATCTTGAATAAGTAACTGTTTACCCTGTACTCTGTGCCTTCACATTTCTTTGACCATTTCATAGCTTTCCATTAGGGTGGTATGTATATATTTACATTTATTTTACATAGTATTTACATTATTAGCACCACACTTGTGTTTATAATGTAGTACATGCAAAACCCTCATCATCATGATATTCAATTAATTATAATATTACTATGCACTGTGTGGTAGAAATCAATACAATTTGCAATTTATTATAGTTATATGCTATTGGGAAACATAATATAACGCTATTATTAATTTTCCCAAGCAATTTGGTGAGTAATTTTAAAAAACTTCAGACTTGGCAAATATTCTGTTGCTTGTACATAATACCTGATATACATATACCACATCAGTGTATAAATGTGATTACTTAAAATCATTTTTAGATTTCTTTAACAAATCCTTCAGAATATCAAATAAATAATAAATTGCAATGGGAAATAAAAGTAAATACTATTTATTAGAAGCGTTTCATGGGAATATATTAAATATATCATAGTAGTTACGTCACAATTTACAAATACAAATGTGTCTTGTAATACACGGAATATATTAAGAGGATAGATCTTAGTCTTCAGCAAGTAGGTATTTATGTGTTGAGATTTGAGGCGAGCAAACGATAATTTTTAGTTAATAATAAGAAATATTATTGTATACTATTATCAACTATTCAATATGAACTGATAAACCAGTTTTACCCGTTTATATTCTTTGCCAATTATCTATAATGTAGCACAATTATTACACACCTACAGTTAATTATTTACTTATCTTCCTCCAGATTCACATTTTCTTTTTGCGAACAAGTAAACTAACCAGAACTTTGTACCTAGCATGTAAGGACATTTTCGGAATCCTTTGTCCAGTTTTTAACCGCAGTGTCCTTAAAAAGACTAAAAGCTTACTTTAGGGGCGTAAACCTTTTGGCACGTAGAAAAATCAATCGCTGTTCTTTGCCTTCGGATACCGTTGCAATTCATAGTATTCCTGCAGACGACTTTTACCACTCTTTTTATCTCGTGTACAATTTCTCTTTCCTAAAAACCTCGTTGGAAAACTCTTTTACATAATCTTCCAAGCTATATTTAGGTTTAACCTGCATGGAATAGTAATTTGCAGCCGAATCCTATCAAGTCCTATCCAAGAACCATAGTTATTGGAGATACTCTGTCTGTGTAAAGCACTTTTTTTTAAATTAAATAATATTACCCCTTCCTTACACCCAGTTGGTGCTACGGGTTTTAAAGCCGCGCGCACGGGATCGTCGAAAATAAATGGGATGTTACAATTTCCGGAAACTTTCCAAATATGGATACGCTTATTGTTTGAAATATCACAATATCACACGCTCTGTGGTGCCACGTACATTTTGTGATATTTGAATCTTTGAGGTAATCGAATAGGCTGTAACGTAGCGTAACGTACCGAAAACGTACCGTAATAAGTCCAATACAGCCATAATAAATATTATGCTTTTGCTGTATGTATGTGGGAGAGAAAAAGGGCCGTAATATCTTTTAATTTGCTTTCCTATGCACGCTGCGACAGAACTGAAGGAAAAAATTGTCATTTTATTTGAAATCAGTCCAGGAATATTTCCCTGAAAGCCCAATACAGAACCATTCCTTGCAACTTTACTAATGTTTATTCTACTTGCTCGGTGCTGATGTACAGGCAGAGGAATAGATGAATACAAAAATTGCCATTTTCTTTAAAATCAGCGCAGTCGATTCCCACAATAAGCCGAATATAAAAAGAGGGTCGCAACCAGGATAGGGGAGGGAGTTAGGGGGGATCACATAATATTATAACTATGTTTTAACAATAAGTATTTAATTTATTGTGCTCTATATATTTTATATTCTCAGTAAGCCATAAGAGGATATTCTTGATACTTCTATGGCTTATACGTGTATACTATGAGTAAGTAGGCAACACATCATTAATACATCATATACGTTTACCTCCATAAGAATGAGTATATTTGCATAAGAAGACACTGATGTGAGCGCTAAGGCTTACTTACCCAGTACGCGTCGGCTATGATGTCACATTTTACCCAAAGTGCAGCATCCTCAACTGCAAGCATATCTGTGAGCGAGGCTGAGGACGGAACGGTGGTATAAGAGTAGGAAGCGCATCAATCAGTAGTTGACATGTGACTGACACATAGCTTTTTTTCGGCTTTGTCCCCGGCCGACAAAAACAAGAAGCCGAAGGGGTAAAGTCAATTGAAATAAATTACACGCATTCATCATCTTCATGCATACATACATATACTACCAGAAATTACTGACTGATAGGAACAACGAGCTTAAGAGGAGATCCTTTTCGGATATTTTATAATAATATACTTAAATACTTAGGCAGATGGAGAGTATAGGTAATATTAATAATATGAGCTAGTGCATCCGAGTTATATGTGATGCCTCGGTGAGTAACCTGACATCTCAATTATTCTATCTCTTGTAAATATGTAATAATACGGACATGAGCATGATTTTTCTATGTGAGAAGACTGTAAATTATCCACGTCCAAAGTTTCACTTATTCCTTTATTGCTTTCACTCCATATAACTCGAGGTAAGTGAATGAAACATATTATTTATCACGGATTCATATAAAACGTACTGGTCTATAGAGCTCAGGTATGTCCACATCTCTGGATTAAGAGACATTATATCTGTAGAGGAAAACAAACATTGAAGTTAGACATTTATACCTTCTTAACTAACGATAAACCTATCAACTCCAACTCATTATTGTCTAATTCTTGGGCAACTACTGTATTTTTCCGGAATATTTATGCTGCATATATTATTGTTTGATGTGACTAAGTGTGACGAGATTTGATTTATGTTGCAGGATGCATTATTTTGTAAGCCGAATATTTTTAAACGTAAGTCCACGAAGACCACATTCTTCGTCACCCTTTGCTTCATCATTTAGATGCATGGGAATTCCCGTATTTGGTTGGACGCACTTCCTAGCAAATATTCATTATCCATTGATTAGATTGATTACACTCCCTAGTGTTGGAAATTGGCAAATTCAATGAATACCAAATCCTAAGAAAAAGTATTGATATTTATCTTTGTAACTTGTACATAATATTACTATGTTAGATAATAACTATTCAGTGCGGCATTCATTTTAAATTGGCACTTAGTCATTTACATCTTGCACGTCGAAGCATGGACAGAACTACAGAACAATCCGTTTATTAATACGCATTGAGTCTACTGTACTATTGAGTGCACCAAACTGAATATCTTTAATTTCTATTAGCCAAACTGATAATAACTGCAGTAGGTAACTGTGAATAATAGTAATTCTGTCATTCCTACACATACCATTCCAGATGGGAATTGATTTAATATAGAATTTCATCCGCGAGACTATACCAGTGCCTACCTACGTCATTAGTATTATGTATTATTTATGCCTTACCTCTTTTCATACCAAACAACTCGTATCATACAAGGATTTCAATATATTTACTACTTAATATCATTGACTACTGAAGTTAGAGGGGTAAGGATATTATAAGGATGAGTAAAGAGAAGTGCGGCAGACATCCCGTCAGTCAAAAATTAACTTTTCTCTGTCAGTCACTCATTCAGGTAGTAAGGGAGCGCTTTTTCATCCTAATTTATTTACTACTTACCTTACATATAAGTATAATGTACATTAGAAGAGAGTATTAAATTACATGCTATGCTAAAAAGGTAGTTGGACAGTTGGACCTTGTGTACTCACGAACGAAGGAAGTACATGTACTTATACTTGACACACAAACAAGTCAGCTTATTTAGTAGTTTGTAGGGCTGACACCGACCAAGTCAACAGTCGAGGTAGAGTTTCACGTTACGCATCATCGTTGACCGCTTAACTATCTAAATATAAAGGTATCTAAATCATCTCGAACTAATGACACTATGATGTGGCACACGTTTTAATTAAACATTCGAATTCGACTAGGCGTTTACTTGCATTACCGACTACCGACTTCGCAAGAAGTGAACAAGTTTTCGAAGTGAAACAAATATCAGCAAACGGTATTTATGTGGAATTCTTATTTGTAAGGTAAGCATGATTTTTATTTAATTTAAAGTGTTGAAAATAAAACTTAATCCAAGTTCAGTAGTTCAGTCCAGTCAGTTGGCCTAAATAAGCATTAAAGAGGATGTTTGAAGGGTATTTCTAATGAATGCAGTAAAAATACACATCATACAACTACAGCGAGCAAGTTATTGCTATTTTTATTAAGCAAGTTTTCTGATTTCAGTGTAATAGGATTTTCTGTATAGAAAATCTTTGAAAACTTTCTCTGTGATTCCTGTGACATCGATTAAGACCGAAGTTAATAGTGCTTGTACTTTTAATTCTGCGTCCCCCCGGCACAAAAAGCAGAATTAAAGTCACAGATTACGAGAGGCCATGTATATGCATGTCCGATGGGATACTTGGCAAAACTTTTTGAAGCGAAAGTAGTACTTATGTAATGGTTGTGTCATTTGGTTGGGATTTCGATAAGAGATCGACGAAATGAGTGTACAGGAAAAGAGCAGGAGGACAGTTAAAATGCTCTCTTGCGTAAAATTGCAAGATGAGAAAACACGCGAGTGAAGAGTTGTAAACTAAAACGAAGATGAGTGTGCTCTGCATGAAATGTCCCCATCAAAAACCAACTAAACTTGCAAATTGCCAGAATTTCTTCAATAAGATGGATCTGCAATAAAATAAATGTCTCAAGTGCCACAGGACAAGACATCGTTTACATTACTTGCATTGCAAAACGTAGTCATCCACCTATAAAAAAACTTACTATCGTATTATATTGTAGGTACGTGTGTATCTCTCTGTTTACTATTATTAAGCTTTTTATGCTTCTACTTTTCCGTCAGTATTAGTTGCTCCTCCGTTGCGTACAAGAGCAAATGTTATTGCCTTTGGTCATGTTATCAGATGCATGAGTCGTATTCGCGAAGAAAATTTTCCTTACGTTCTCCCTTCCCTTTATTTGGCTACCTTCTGTTCTTAGGCTGTTTAACAACATTTTATTACCCGGTGACAGTAAGGAGTGAACAGCAGCATTTATCCTTATCCTCCAGCTTTACTATTTTTCTCGAATCCTCAATGTGTTTTCTCAACTGTGCAAATGAACCAAGAGCAATTATTTGCTTTCACACTCTCCCTCAAGCCAAAGAATTTAAATTAACTTCTTTCTATTTCGGGAACTGCTACACATGGTGTACGAAAAACCGCCTACTATTGGACATTTAATAATACGATGGAGAAATAATACGTAAATTGATTATTATCATGCTAGGATAAGTACCTATAGATTTAGCCCTCTTTTCTTATTTATTCCGGTAGTTCTATATGATTGGTCAGGCTTTATCAATAACTTAACTTGCTTCAGTACTATCAGTTAATAAAATACACAATGATACTATGTAGCAATTTTTGCGTAATAAACAGTTTTATTTGAGAAAGCACAGAGATACAAAACCTTTCGCAATTTAGTCACTTAACACAGTGCATCAATTATATGTACGTATTTATAGTGTCAGTTGAGGAATTATCACAAAGGTATAAACAATTGTTAAACTCTTGCAATTACTTTTTGTCCAACTTCAAATTGATTTAGTGCAATTTAGATATTTTTAAATCCTCAAACAATTAAAATATGAGAGACTATTTCAGGTCCAACTGGTCCAAGTAGAGTGAAAACCAGTAGCTGTTCTCTTAATATTAATGTATACATTTGACATGAACTGTTTTAATAATTCATATTGCAATACTTGCGCTGGGATTGGTGTAT
>JABASI010002158.1:0-20786 GCA_019776505.1 Tomocerus nigrus
TGCTGCAAAAAAAAATGACTGAATAATGGGTTTTTACTGCTAAAAAAATTATTTCTACAGCCAACTAAAAATTATCCCGGGTTCAATTGAGAGTTTATATAAAATTCTGAATTTTTATATGGGTCTTCCTTGGAACCTTTTGAAAGTCGTTGCTATTAATACTTCTGTTAGTGCTGAAAATGCCCCATATAAAAGTTCAGAATTTTACTAAACATACTCTCAAACTCTCAATTGACCCACCTGGTGCTGCGCGGGGGCAAGACGGAGGCAAGCAACAGTAGATTTGCCTTGCTTTGACTAGTGTTATCTGCCTGCACTGCAAACACAATGGGACATGGGGCATTTGGGACGATTTTATTTTAATTGGGGCCTAGATACTCAAATGTTGGCAGAAACTTACCATAAAAAGGGCCACGAATAAAATGTATCTCCCCCTCATTGCTAGCATTTTTGATTCGCGAGAACTTCAACTCAATCCAGGACCCGTACCTGGGCTGTAAATTAAAATAATATTATTGAGAATCTCAAATGCAACACTTATACAAATAAGTAGTTACACTTTTACGCTCCCATTATATATAGTGACGCTGTGAGGAACTTTATAGTTTTGCAGATTTCGTTATTACGATCGATCGAGCAGAGAACTTACTGCAACAGCAGTTACGTTCTTACGTTCAACAGAGTTAGGACTACAAGTTTGTTAGTTCAACTATTTTATAATGTATGACGATGATTCTAAATAAAAACCATACCTATTTCACTAAGTAGCAAAGATGCAGACGGCATAATAGTAATACCATTCATAGGAGATAATCAAAGGTTATGAATAACTTAAATAGTCAGCAAAAATTCCTTTAATTGGTTCCTGAAAATAATATTTATTTGGTTGAAAATTATAAGTATCGTAGATTCAGACAATTCGGGAACTGTCCTGAGCAGTCATCAGTATCAGGTATATGCCTTTTGTATGTCATGCATTCGAGTCAAGTATGCGTTTAAATTAAAATAAAGCTGAAAACAGCTTCCTATATTCCTATTCCTATCCTAGAAAACAGAAAAATCCTAAAAAGACTTGTCTACTACATCAATATGCGATATAATAATACTATTATAATACATAACATTATAACGTATGGTGTGATTAAGCCATTATTACCTTATCCTTAATAATAATTAATAAAGCAGTAAAAATGTAGTTTACCGGTCGACGAACAAGCTAAGAGTTATTTTTCTACACGAGTATATAGCTTTTTCAACGCACATATCTCCATACACAAAACATCACTGCCTATACCTTTATGCAATAAAGCAACAGAACAAACTGTTGCAAGTACGAAGCACCGCACTACGCTAAAAAATATCTAAATTTCTGCTGCCCAGGTCAACTCAGTCTAAAACGAGAGAAGAACTAAACAAATCAGCTTGTCGGGCATGCCAGTAAAGGTGAAAGCAGAAGATTTTCAGAGAATCAATGCCTTTATAGAAAGTTTGTTTCGTACTTTTGAATATTGCAGGATTTCATATCTACACTAGAGTAGAAAGGTACAAGAGTTATATGATAGTATAGTTAATGTACTTTGATATCCTTCCTTAATTCCAAAACGTTTTCCTTATCTCTGTCCTTTTTAGAATTAGAGCATTTAGCAGGAGAGGATGCGATACTATTTACATATGAAAGTAGTTTCTGCTTGCAACTTAGAATTCCGCAGTTTAACGTTATGTGCATACAACTACACATCGATACATGGACGTACATAAGTAAAATTTATTCGGCAAAGAGATAAGACACTAACAACGTCAGTATGCAGTAAATAATATTAAATAGTCTGTAGTCTATACGGTGATTATCAGTGTATTGTAATGAACATTGTTTAAACTGCAATAATATTATTATTGCGCTTTGCACTGTGATGCACACACAGAACGCAAATCGTAATATCTGAGGTTATTCTACGTGTACTTCCTGAATTGGTCCTCAGCCCTCCTCCACAAAACACAAAGAATGGATAAGCAAAGTAGAATCGTATGCATAGATAGATGCTGATCTGTAATTGACAACGACAACACTGACAACTACTGACAAGAGCCAAAGTACAGTTTCCTCAAAAATGGAACACAATCCGGGAACAATTGTTCTCCGTCCAAGCTATTTCGTTTTAAACAAACACAGCCAACATTAACAGCATACTATTACATACATTCAGCTCTCGTCTCAAGTATTCATGCTATGTAGTAGGTGCATACCATACACACGACACAAGCACAATCACACAGCACTTTAACCTCAACTTGCATGTATGATGTAATTGATGATTCACTTTCACCAGATTCGTACCTTTTGTTGTTAGTACACCTTTAGTAGACAAGACACTGCTACGTAAGTACCATGTTTATTGGTGCTACCAATCCGTTAATAATACAATTTGACTACCTTGCCTTAGTTGTTAACAGCATGACTATGTATGACTTTCTGACTAATTCTGACTCATCATAATAGTATGATCATCATGCGACAAAAAACAGGCCACACAAATTGATAAGACTTGAGGTTAGCTTTACTAATACTCTACATCGATGGCTTAGACCTTTACAAACACACATGTAAACGGCAAATTGTATAAACGAACATATAATACATATAAATAGGCATTCATTATGAATCCGCCCGGTCTGTAAAGCAGTACCACGTACCAACCATAACATCCAGAATAAATTCATGTATATGCATAAGACGTAATATTTTCTAGCTTTGTGTACAACACAATAACACTTTTAATAGAGAATGATGCAATAATATCCATGATTCTGTCTGTCTGTCTGTATCGTACATTAAAGCGAAGTTTCTGGAAAGAATCCTGTTTGGATTGCAGTTTCTCTGTACATGTATCAAATGTAAAATGCCAGTTACCTACCTATCTCTCTACTCAAAATCCAAGCGAAAAACAATGTAGAGTTTCTTTTCAATGCCCTTTCCTGCTCGTATTTATTTCTCTTCTATTCCACTTACCATACTGTACTGTCCGTAACTACTACTAATGACAAATAATAATTATTATACTTTCTCTATCCGACTATATTCATTAGGAAAAAGTCTTCTTTAATAAATCGACTCAACATAATAAAAACAATTTTTCCATTTCCAATTTCCATCACAAAATTGATGACCGAATTTCTATTGATAACCTTTTTCTAAACATTACCCACCTACACTACACAATTATAATTATAACATTATTATGGTATAGTATAGTCAGTTCCTGTAGCTTAAAAATCGTAGAATTAACCCTTATTAGGACTAGCAACAAGCAAACTGCGCGAACTAATTGAATTTTTAAGCGTTCCGCAAGCCTTATGGCAGTATAAAGAATGAGCTAACTCTTACTCCGGAGTAACAAAAATCCTAAAACATCCTAAGACTTCACTCTAGTACTAACCCCGAATTAACTTTTTGTAGGGAAAACACATTGTACTTAACTGTAACATACCCTGGTCTCCACCCAGAGTAGCATTTTTAACCCCGGAGTAAGGGTTACGTTACTCGGGACAGTCATTCTTTATACTGCCATTAAACAATCGCACTAAGGCACATAACATCAGATAAAAAATATATATATGAAATCAAACAAGATATAATTTAGAAAATAAAGTATTACATTACCAACTACCATTACCAACTAACTAAGCAAGGATTACCTTACGGGTGACTCAGCCCGATTAAAATTATAGCTTTGTTTCTTTTTCTTTTAATCGATAGAAAAAAAGTATGATGACGATGACTGAATATTAAAGGGAAAATTTTTCCTGCCTCGATAAAAACAAGCCTAAAGTCTACAGAACTAAAGAATTGAAACTAAGCAAAAATATGCGTGAATTTAAAATCAATTGCATTAACATCATCGATTTAATTCGCATATTAATCGCATATTAATAAATTAACACGATCCGTCATCAATGCTGAGTAATTTTAGCACTTTAGAGTTAGAGTTACACAGATTACCATTTACCAACATAATACCTATACCAATTGACCAGTCAAATCTAGTTTTGAATAGTCTAGTACCTATAAGATATGAGTATAAAAAGTATCGTAAAACCAAAATGAAATACCAACATTGGTTCTGTAAAGAAACAAAAAACATTCTTTTAAAAAGCCATTTACGCAGCTATTTATTTTGTTACATCTCATTAAGTAACGAGCATTGCAGCAGGACTTTTTAAAAGATTTTCACATAACTTACTAAATAATACTGCTTTTGCATCTGGCTAGAAGAGACAGAGTCGTCACAGACAGAACATCCAAACGTCCGTTAGGAACGTTTTTCTCAGGTAACTGTCTCATACTCTCGTTCTCCAGCTTCAAATTCCAAAACGCAACATGGCTATTTTCAAACAAAATCGAATTTCCAATACCTTAGAATTCAGTTCCTGTAAATAAGAAATTGAAGGAGATAAGGTCAAAACCCCATTTTTACTGACTGACTTTCCTAACATGCTTTTTACAATTTATATACGTTTGTTGTCGAAAAATAATGGTTTTTAATAACCTATGCCAAGTTGTTGCGTTTATTTATAAGTATACAAAATGAATATTATTTAAATATTCGTCATTATTCGTTTAAATGCTTTAGATGTTAGAAGAATGCCATAAGATAACTGTACATATTAAAAGTGCGTCAGGCGTTTTTACCTGTTTTGGATGAATTAGGAATTACTTTTATATAGTTTCAATTCAACTGTTGTCAGTTGTGACTTTCTCTTTGATCTCCTCTGCTCGAACTTTGTAGCGGAATCGAACCCGGTAAAAGTGAAAAGAGCTCTGTCTGTCTGTGGCTTGCTGGTGACCAATTATCTGACAACAGCAAATAACAAATGTAATTATAAATTAAAAATTATAGTTGACACTGACAGTTGATTGATAGTCACTATAGTTGGAACAATTTCAGTTCAGTGTCTATGTATACATCAATGTTCAAGATATTCATTATATAAATATTTTCATACATCATAGCTTACTGCTTATAATTCATAATTATGTCAATGTCTCATTTATATTGTGACATGCTGCGTGTATAATTTGAAAATTTTAGTATTCTGTCTGTATTTAAAGATGAAATCTATATTATATCGTATATATATATTTGATATTGCGAATGAATTATATAACAATTAATTTCTTAACTATTGACCATGGTATGATCTTCCTACTGTCTGTTAACATTCAACATTGAACACACGTACAATTAAGACACATTTCACACATATTATTATACAAATTAATGAACAGTAGTTCTTAATGCAGTCAAAAATTGAAAAAGGAATAAAATACCTGTAAGTCTCCCTTAACAGCAGTAGCCGTACCGGCAACATGTTGATTATTTTTTCAGCACATACACTAGTGAGTGATAACTTAATAAATGTGATGCATAAAACCAAAAATTAGTTTTAACGGCAGGAAAGAAGACAAAATATAAAAATAGACACAACTCAGTAACAAAGCAGAAAAACAAAAGTCACTTTTAAGTCGAAGAGATAAGCAGTTGCAGTCGAGTCGAAGCAAGAGCATAAAGTTGACTGCCACAGGAATTTAAACATCAACTCCACAGAAACGTTTCTGTGGAGCTTCCCGACGTTTCAAATGAGTCTGAACTAATACCATACTAATACAAATACAACCATGCATAGCATGCATAGTATATACTGTACAAGTGCAAAGTATTACACTATACACAACACACATTCAATACAACCCTCTACAACTCATCTCATACAAGTCACATACCCAGAATACCCACACAGTGCCCCTGCCCGGTACCCAAACCCAGAAACTTAATCCAAATACTCAGAAGTCAGAGCCAGAGATATTATAGCATGTAAATATCAATAATAATATTATAGCTTTGCGTCCAGGAAGAAACCTTGTGTCCTGCTCATCTTTGACTCACTTTTATATGATGATACATGAAATACTAGCATAATTGCATAATGTGTTGTCTGTTTGTGTGTGTATAATAACCTCTACCTGTATATAAAAGAGTACCGTGTCTGTATAATATGTATATGTATAAGCAAATTAAACTAAGCTACCTGCCTGGATAGGATAACTAAGCTAACTTTACGTTATAGGATAGTATGTAGGATAGTAAAAACATACCTCTGTCTGTCTCTACCTTCTTGTAATCTAACAAATAGGAAGAAAATCCTTATTCTATAGTAAAAGAATCTTCTTTTTATCCCGATATTCGCACTCGTGATGACCTACGCTCTACGCTTCATTGAATGCGTCACGAGACCATGATGGTCACGACCGAGTATGAGGCAAGGTTGGTCACGAGGAAATCAAAACAATAAAAGTGAGAAGGAGAGTATTTACGGTAGGTCGAAAGCAGACACAGACCCGAAACGGTGCATTGGATCTCTATAGATCCTTTGTTCCATATGATGATAATAATATAGGGTACTTTAGGTTGAAACCATGTTGAAACTGAACTAGGTAACTAGGTATGGTATATACTAACTGAAGATATAAATCCATTCCGTCCCATGACACCTCCGATGTGCATACCCTGATCCAAGATGATTATCTTGATCTCAGAGCATACACAATCTTTGAGTTTAAGGGATGCATAATACACAGAAACACTGATGAATTGTATCCTCGTCTACACAGATCAGCACCATATGCATACAACATCGCATAAGCAGTAGCTAGTAGCTAGTTCTAGTAGGTATGTTTTGTTAGAAAAATCCTGCATCTCTAATACGAGTAACAAACATCTAGTTGGGCCATGCTAATGAATGGCTAATCATTTCAATAACGCCTTTATAATTTGTATACCTGTTTACCTACTGCAGTGCCAAAACTAAAGTCGCATCTTATCTTAGATGTTTGCATTATTGTTGTATGCTACAGTCAAAGGTCATCGCAAATGAAAACATTCAGATATATTGAATACCTACCTAAAACATATGGCCTGTGGAAGATAGTTTTCATTTACCTACCTGTAATAACGTCCGCCCGTTCATGTTTCTTTCGGGGTAAAAGTATCAATATCAACGCATCAATAGAACTAATCCAGACTAGATTGTCTAACCGTGTCTAGCGAAATCTTTAAAGTATGTTGCACTTACTACTTTCGCGAATGAAGTATATAAAATGAACACACTTGCTGTTTGTATAGTGATCTCCTTTTAATAAGATCTTGATACATTTCGAATTATTAAATGAGGCTTGCCTGGTGCTGACGATGACGGACATAATTGAGTCCCCTTCCATTCCCAATGACCATTATCTATACTATTAATTTTGTTGCTAATATGATCGTATAATATTTTTCTGTTGTCATCATAAATCACAGGTCTTACGCTAAGCTCACGCATACTGCCATAATTACTTGAACATAAAAATCTCATTTCTCAACTTATTAGTACGTAATAATTATTAATACGTAGGTAGTACTTTTCTCAAACTGTCAATGTTATATTATAATAATTTATTGACTGCTTCAAATTGAAGTTGCGACAGTAAAAAAATTCAACATGTAAGCGTAATCAGAAAAAGTGATCAGAAAATAAATGATTTTTTCGCGCGTCTAGATACGCGCGTCTAGATAATAGTAGCAAAATCATTATTGTGATTGTGACATTCCATCATTTCATGCTTCCAAAAACATGGACTACAGGGAAATATTTAGTCTTTGGACTCTTTGATGCATGTTTTAATCGAATTATATATGTTGATGTTACCTGAAATAATTATTAACCTGTGTTTCTGTTCTAATGGGGAAATTAAATGTACTCTTCCATTCAAGTAAATTCACTAACTGTGAATAATGTAATCTTTGTTGCAAATATTGAAATTATCTAATGCAAGTCCCTATAGGTATATAGTTTCACCACTTTTGCTTTGACATTCGCATTGTTCAGAATGATTTTTAAAAATATATTTTCAGAAACATTAAATTATGGCTTAGGTAGATATGCCATTTATATAGGACTTTAGACTTTTCATAAACTTGTACGAATTTGTAAAACGCAATACAATTCACTTACATTTTACATACATCACATCATCACATACATGACATGCATGTGGAAAATGGAAAGGACGGTACCGCTATCTACTGCAAGACACTTACTCATGCACTTACTATGAACTATATAATTTATAATAGGTATTTTATAGCTTATCATAACACCTCTTCGCATCACACTGCTATACATAGTACAAATATAAGATACATGTTGTGAGATGAGATGTGATATCCTGATATCCACATTGACAAACAAAGAACGACTGCCTGCAAGCTTGAGACAGTTGACTACCGAAGAAACGTTACTGCACCTAGTGCACCTACACATTATCCATTCCATAATAGGTACCTAGGTACATGAAGTCTCAGCATTCCATAAGCAGTATGAAGGCACAGTAATGCTGGTCCAATATTTGATACCTTAGTATGCAAATGCATTTAGAAAGTAAAGTTGCCTATGACATTTGAGAATAATTGTAGAAAGGATTTACCAAGTCCCACCAATTCCAATTCTAAGAGGCTATGTCAAAGCTTTTCTTTTTTAATTTAAGGCAACTGTTTTCAAAGTTTTTAGGTTCTAAAGTATAAGGATGATAAGTATCCAAAAAAGCTAGTTAAAATAATATAATGGTTTGTATATGCTTACTGGTGGCATATGTGTACTCGAAAAAAATGCTCACAGACGATAATAAATTATAACTATAATAATTTTTTACTCAGGAACATGCAAATAAGCAGGGATAGAAGCTTACCGGGATCCATACAGGGATCCAAAGTCCAAAGCTTAGTAGTTTAACATTAGAAGTTCGAATGTTAACGCTAAGTATAAGTCATAGACATTTATTATGTAGATCTATATACTATATATCTAGCTCTGGTATAAGTACTATAGGCAGTAATAGTAACTTATCGTAAGTTATGTTCTAATTTATAGTACATTACTTTTACCGACCTACAGCTCACCATCATTTCATAGCCCGTGTAGTCCTCCTTCTCGTAGTCCTTATCTGACCTTTTTCCCTGCACTTAATAATTATGGTTGTTCATAGTAAAGGGTATGAGTGTATGAGCATGTTTTTTTCTTTAGAATCAAAATAGATACCTGGTGCCTGGTACTACAATAACTACAACTTATATGAATGAGGCTCAGACTCAGAGGATGATGCACCTTAAAAATTATTTGGTTGACTCTCCCCACGGCAGAAAAAACGACCAGATAACTTTACTGCGTAGTTAAATAAAACCCTCAAAAACGTTTTGTTTTGAGGAATTGGAATTGTGAATGTTTTCTGTCTCTTTTGTCGCAAGCCTCTTTGTCTTTTCTTGTTACGTACCAGTTATTTTTAGAATACTAGCTATGCATGGTGCATGGCCTGCATAGTGCAATTTTTGTACCATTGGAATTTTGGAGTCCTTCTTTGCTTTACTAATGTTACTATTCTTTCTTATAATATGCATTTGCATTCTTATGATAATTGAAATGACTGCCCACTGCATTGCACAATGAATACATAAATAACTATAATAAATTATTATAGGTAATTGACATTATTATCAATAATATCAATCGATTTGATAAAAAACAAACACATACAGATACGTAAGGTAAAGGAGGTAGTTTATACTTCGAGATTCGTAAAGGTCGTAGCCAATACTCAGAGTGCACAGTGCACATACAGATACGTAATAAAATTTATAATAAAACTGAAATGCTTTAAAAACAGGAAATAGGAACTCAATTTATTCGTTGTGTATTATTATTATACAGTTACTTATAAATCGATATTTTAGACAATTAATTGTTACGAACTTGACATGATAGTAATTTTAATCTGATTCGCTTTGTAAGTTTTAAAACTAAGTAAATCATTACCATTAAATCCATGAGAGATATTTTTACATTCGGCATTCGTCGACATGTCATAATATATAGTCATGTACATCAACCATTCGCAGGTAAATACGAAGTAGCTTTGGTTAGCTTCAAAGTTTTAATAACAAATCTATTTGCTTTGCAATGATAATTACTTATGTCTTGTAAAATCAACACGCAAGCTAAATATGTACTGCGTATACTATGTATATAGGTAACCAGTAATATACAGAATAAAATATTATGCTGTGGAAGTTGGAACTTTAGGTTACATAAAAACAACGACACATTTACATGACTGCTGACTGCTGACTACTATTAAGTTGCATCTGTATGTTGGCAAATACATACCTACACATACATGAAGACCAACGACGGTAATTCACAAATGCAAAATAACGATATTAGATGGCAAAATTCTGTTTTCAGCTGTCTTAAAATGGACCACTAAATCCACATCGAATTTTTTGATGACCTAACTACCTTGGTTATAGGCAAGGGCAAGGTACCTATACTATACCTAATGTCAATGTAGGCACATAACCAAATTACAAATAGGTACCATAACATAATATTTATTGCGATTTTCTGATACTATTGCTATTGTGAAGTGATAGGGAGTGAGTGAGGTAAGGAGTGATAAGGAGGCGAACGAATGAATAAATGTAGCACTTATAGCACTGTATGACTTTTTGAAACACTTGATCTGGTTGAATAAACAGCTAAATAAGTAGGAATCTCGATCATTATCTCTATTTACATCTCAGGACATATAGTACAGAAAAGCCACATGAAATCCCATTAATAACGATGACTTATAGCATATAGTAATTCTGCTGCTACACAGATTTGTAATCTACAACAATTTCCCAAATCAAACAGATATTTTGGCTCCTAAATAAAGCTTTCCGTGGGCGGATACTAATAACTAAGATGTTATGGTCATTTTCGTCTTCTTTCTTTTGTATAAGGCATATCTTTTGACACAGAACACCGGAACGGGAACTTTAAAGCGGAAAATATTTACTATAATAACTGAGTAATTACTAACTAGCTATAATTATCATTGAAATAATAATAGGTACGGATTATATATATTTCATCCATGCATTCTTGAATAATTATCCCCAGAAAACGGGATTAATACAACTGTAAACTGTTTGCATTGCAACTATATTATTACAGATAAAACGGGGAGTGCTAAATAAGAGACATAAAAGAGGGTAAGAGGAACACCATATTATACACTCTTAATTTTCTGAGAACTATACCCTTTAACTAACGTAGTAGGTACATGAGTACATGGTACATGACATGCATAGTCCACGCTTAATTCCTGTTTTAGGCACAGTATTAGTAGCATTAGTAGTATACTTACGTAGTGTTTAGAAAATTAAGTTCATCATATTTATAATAGAGAATCAGTTGCGTAATCTATACAGTAATAATACTGTCTAAACATGGAAACGCATTTCCATTTTGAAATTCTTGGAAAATAAGCCTTATCATTTAATATTAGGTACCTACACAAATAAAAAATATCACAATGGGATATTTTATTAAAATACCTTCACCGGAATCGTCGTCACAGATAAGAGATAAGTTAATAATTATAAAGTCTTGAGTTTGAGGATAGTTAGTCAGGAATAGATAATACTATGTGCAAAAAGAAGGGTATATTTCTCTAATGCATCTATTTTGTATAATAAGCCTAAATAACTAGTAAAAGTATACCTATAGCTTATTATAATAATATTATTACATCTAAGTACTTAAATATCATTGATGGTATCTTCGTACAATGACATGTCATCCGTTTCAGTGTTTCTGCTGCCTGGTACAAAACGAAATTCTTGGCTGCTTTCTGCTGCCACTGAAGAACTTGGTCTAACATCAGCATCTTCATTTGCCACAGATGCAAGATCCGCGAATGATCTAGAGGGCCATGTATGGCTTATATTATGTCCAGATTGGGGTAGTACTGCTGGAATTCTTCCTGGGATTCTGTCTGGAATTCTGTTTAGATTCTGTCCTGTTTCAGTCGGAGCCAAATTAACTGACACCTCTTCTACTGGAAGAGATGCGATAGGAACTATTTGGTCAGTCAAACTAGCAGCTCTACATAGAGTTATAAAGCGCATTTAAAACTTGCAATCAATATCATATAAACATATGAAAGCATTGTCATTGTGTTTGTGTGTGTCTTCACATGTATACAACTATTAATTATACTGATGGATGCTTACGTTCTTCGAGAAACGTCTCCCTCTGTAGCCATTTTGTTTCAATGTTTCCCAAAAAGGTGGAGAAAGGCAATGATGTATGCGGGCTAGAAAACTGATTGTTTATTTGCAATACATTCAAACAGAAGTTTGGTTACAGAACGTCTATTCAGTCATCAGCGCACTTTGGATTTGGAATGTAGACGAACTGTTTCTTCTGCTGTGTTCAAAAATTCAACCTGATCATAAGCACAAAATAAAATCAAAACTATTAGATATCCAGCACTTAGTCATGTTTATATAGGGCAACTTTTATAGCAGTATATTATGTATGAAGTATGAGCATTAGAGAACCAGAAACAATTGCTCGAACATTTTCTCATTGGATTCTATTATTATTCCGACACAACTGAATTGCTAGTGCTGGTAGATGTGTCGTTTTGCATCCTATGTAATTATATTGTATTCTAATGTCTTAAAATGTCATCGAATTTTCAAACGCAAACAGAAACTCCGAATTAATTGTAGAATGCCCCGTGAAGCTTTGTACATAATGGAATATGTAAATAGTGCTATTTACTATAAAGGGAATGATTTCTAAGAGAACTTGATTGCTGACAGACTGCTAAGATGATATAACTAAAATGATATAGCATCTCAAATGGGAAGGATTCCAAGATGGGATTATTTCTATAAGCACCAACTTACATTGAATTGCATTTATTTTTCATATATTGCTTGTCATACAGTAATTACTGTAGTGAATTCAATGTCCTGTGAGTCGGTGCCATTATAGGGATGATTTCACCTTTAGGAATGCTACCCGGTTTAGGTCTCTTATAGGAGCTTACTGCACTGTGTCTGCCTTAAGAGGTGCTCCTAGGTAGTAGCCCATTCCTTTTAGAAGCTCATTCTTAGTGTCCCCGGAAAGCTTCCCTATAATTTCCTAATGAGATTAAAATGGAAGGGATGATAATATAGTATTCATGTACCTAGCTATCATTTTCCCGATAGTCATGTTTCTCCATTTATTAGCTAAAGGGTTTCAAATCTGGTTTTTTAAGTAGATATGCATACACATTCCGTTCAACTGGTATAGGTTATTTAACTACTTAAATAGGTCATTTGATAGGTAACTTGTATATCTAATATCAAACTAATAACTAATATCAAATTGGTGACCAAATGACAAGGTAGAACTTTACAGACGAGAAACTTAGAATTGCAAACATCCTAACTTAACATCACCCTAACCCCGTTTTTAAATTCCGTAAATACTAATTTCATATACCTATTACCTACATTATTTGATCTAGACTAGACTCTAGACCCAAACGAGGAAACTGAGCAAATGGTGAGTAGGTGAATGAATGAGTGAAAAAGAGTTTATTTCAGTTGCATACTTAACAGTTATAATTTTGCAAAAGGAACTATATATTGTATACCTATATAGTTATCTCCAGTTCATAAGCTCTAAGCTACCTCTAAGCTAGGTAAATTAATCAGAAAAAGAAAGGTAATGATAATAACGTCGGGATTGATTAACTACTAACTACACCACGTCATGCCACATCAGCCGCCGCAGATGACTGTAGAAAATGTTAGAAAATAATTACAAACGAATTTTTCAAATCGTGACGTAGTTCGGTCGGCGTGCCTCTGTCAGGGATTTAAATAGTCATTAAGACGTCCTGGGCGTGGTTTTACTAATATTATTTCAAATTTTGTTATTTTCCGATCCTGTAGTACATAATGAGTGGAGGTGGGGGTGGGGGTGGGTTGATGGAGTATCTACTATCATTGATGCCACATTTTGAGACATAAGACTAACATGACTACTTTTACTTTACATGATAATTAATGAATACTTTACAGACTTGTTTTCATTTCACACTCGATGTGGTGTTTACTATAGACATAGTGTATTATCTTGGTACATATTTTAACTTGGTACGCCCGCGGTTGCCTGTCTGATGCCTGTGTTGGCTATTCTTCATTCATTACATTATTATTACATATAGTCTGAGTTTCTGACTAAAAGGGCTTGTTCTTCTCTCTTTGCGGCTTTATTGACGAAAACCTGGATTACATTTAATTTCCTTCAGATAATTAGGGAAAAGTCGCAGGAACAAGATTGTATACATACATAGGTATATAGGTACTATTATTAACACATGCATCTTCCTAATTACTAAACTAAAATGTGTCGCATACACTATAACCACTAAAAACTTAATATTATGATGTTTGGGAATACAACATTACGATGCACTGTACAGCAAATGTAAACTTGATATGCCGTGCGTGCCTCTCATCTTTGATTTCAGGATGGAGGAGAGAAAAGAAGGTTGACCTGACCTTTAATATCTATATGCGATCTTTTTCCAATACTATATTTAGGTAAATATATACAGGGGAGGTTGTTGATGTGACGTGACTGGTGAGTAAATGTAGGAGTATGTTGAATGGAAAATGATAAGAGGATATAAATGCACAGATTGTGTCACCTGTGCCTGCAATGCATGTATATATAACCAACAAAGTATAAACTGACTGAAAGCTATTTTTCCTATGCAAATGATTCCTATTCCTACCTGATGAAAAACGACACACTTTTGAATTAAGAATGTGGTTATTATTTAGTCAGTTGCTTCATTGGAGGAAAGTAAGATTTTGTTAATGCAATGAATGAATGGAAGTTGAGCCCGAGGAGGTGAGGCAGGTGAGCAGCCCCTACGGTCGGGTCCTGTTCCCCAGTTAAGTAAGGTGAGTGCAAGCAGAAAGCTTACAGGTAAGTATAAAAGTACTATGTACTAATGGTAAGTAGGTGCTAGTACTATGTACTTTAATACTTAAGTACTTATGTCTATGTGTAATACAAAGATCCGATATTAATCTGTTGTCTGTCTAGAAAGTACAGTAATTCTTAGGACATACTGGTGCGTGCAGGTACATTGTACATACATACTAATTAACAACTGACCGTGGCGGTGCTACCGCAGTATAGACACGCGTAGTTTACTTGTCTTGTTATGAACTCAGTGTAAAGTCACAAAGCGAAGGGCATCATTTGAGAAATGAATAAAAATTGGAAAATGCAATTACAAGTAATTAGCAATCGGTTTGTAAAAAATAGATGCACATACATTACCCTCTTGTAAATCATTAAAATAAATCTTCAGGACAAGCAAAGGCAAAAATAGATATCGATATCACAAATTGCGTTTCGTAGATACATACAATGAAACTTTTACCGAGATGATAGGCATTCAGTTTATGCTTGTCCTGTATGTCCTTGAGTTTCTTATGGTGTGCATCTGCTGACTCATATTGGTATTCATATTGCTTATTTATTTATGTCTAATTATCTCATATATATTATAGGTAAATATATTCTATATCGATGCATTCTAGATCCACCATTTTTGTGCATTAACAAAGGACCACTTACTAACATTATACTAAATTATAGTTAGTGTTACGATAGGGAATGTGTTTGTTTCATACAAAATAGTTAAATGGGATATTAATGTTAGTGTAGGTATAAAGGGCCTGATGTATAATCGCTTTGAACCTTTCATAGAATTTCTTTCAGCAGTGGTTTTTGCGATGTACTACTACGACCTTTCAGCGAGTGTTGATAAAGAATTCCCAATCATTTTTATTTGTGTTTCATATCTTAAAAGCAATCCAAGTGGTTTTCCAAAAGGAATTGAACGAAATGTTGCTTCAATTTTATGTAGGTTCCCAAATAAAATCCATGTAGTTCTAAGCCGTGGTATTATATAAGTACTAAATATTCAAGGTCATTATAGGAGAGGAGTTACAGAGTTACCATCATTAGAATACAAAATTCTGGCATGGACGCTACATTTGTACTTTGTTTTAGTTTGGGGCATTAGCTTTATGATAGAAGATTAGCCTTTTTCTGTAAAAAACCGAAGGTTCAAAGTCCAATGAGGAAAACTCCCTTTTGACACTTTCTCTCTCATTTAAAGCCTGTAGTATTACTGATGTCTTCTATAAGCTTGCTGTCATTTATTATCATGCAATACAATAATATTCTTACTTTAGGCTTCAGGGGTGCTATTCACTAACCTTAAGTAAAATGCAAGCAGTTTGCTAATTAAGTTTTAGTAAGGAGGGGGAAGTTTCTGCTGTCATTGTGTTTTAGCATTAAATCTATACTATAACTAGAAAAGAACAAATTCTAAGTAAGTTTAAAAAATAACGAAAACACTTACCTATGAAAAGGCGACCAATTTTATCCAGACTCAAACAAGTAAAAGCCCTTGTAATGTATGACACACCTATGGAGAACGCTATAATAATATTATATTTTAATAATAACACGCACTGATAGTATATGTTAAATGAATACTTCAAGTACTGATAGGTATTATATTGTAAACAAAAGTAACTAGCAGTTTGTTAACGTATAATATTATATGTAGTAGATTGGGTAAAACTGTTTCTTCAATAAATTACATATAGCACTTCAGATAATATTTCTGTAATTCACGCTTGCTGAGATGTTATGGTATACTGAATTACATACAAATACAAATACTGTGTGTATGTGTATGTGTATAGTGTATGAGGGATTACTTAAAAAATATCTCACAATAAATAATTTCAGATTACAATAGTGTGTGTGTAGGTCGTAGATCGACAGAGAACAAAACTGTTCCACCCCGAACTTTGCTCTTTAACTTTAAGATTCGTACTAAACTGACATACAGTTAGTCGAAGCTCGTAATGCAAAAGTACTAGTGGTGGTTGTTGCTTGATTCTGCACGTTCTCAATGCTGCAGAGTCAATGAGAGCCGGCCTAGCCACTGAGCAAGTAAAGGAGAAGAACTAGGAGCAGGAGACAGATGTAAATGGAGGAATGATATTACATCTACCGCACGCGCTGAACGACAGATAGTAGAGGCAAGGCAAGTGTCAGAGTGCGAGATGAGCCGGCTGATGTGGTGGGGACTAGTTTACTATTAGTAAAGCAGAGTTCCATTCCATTCCAACTAGCAAATGAGCTTATGGTTTTGCAAAGACTTCCACCGGAGTCGTTATAGTTTCGCCTGGTGCTATGTTTTAGAGTGGACTAAGGTTTGCGTATGAGAGAGCAAAGGATTGCAGCTGTCGTTTACTTTTACATTCTTTTGGCTTTGGCTAGCTACGTTTATGCGTAGCAAGCAATTCAATTCATTCGATTACTAGCAAACTGAAAAAACTATGATATATGGAAACATTATGATGAAGGTAATCCTTCGTTGTTGTTTTCTATTCTTTCCATGTCATTACAACATGATCACATAGTTATACATGTATAGTTATATAGTTAGTTTGAGTTTATTTATTATCACAATTGCAATCAGTTTTCACGCATATTATACTTTTACTTAATCACATTTGAATGCTATATAACGACATTGTGTTGGTTTGTTCCTATTCCTCTCTCTGGTATAGGTAGAGGGGGTGTTCTTCTCATTAACAGCGGAAATGCAAAGAAGTAAAGCTCACCAACAACATTGGGGAACCATTATAATGGGAACCATTATAATGCATTAGTTTCTCGTCCCATTCACCAATGTACTCAGCGTTCTCACTTTCTCACTCCTGTCTTCCTCCATTGACGTCAATAAATAGAAGAAGCAACTCTTATTCTTGATACGTGTGTCGTGTATCTTACCAAAAAGCGCAGTTCTATCCACTAGTGATGTAAAAGCTAACGATAAACTTTTGTGCTTCTATGATTTATGCCGATTGCTAAAGCATACAAAAGTAATTTTGTATCCAAACTTGTAAGAGAGGAGAACATGGATGATGACTTCTCAGAGGTGATGAATTACTTACAATAAGGGGGATCATAAGCTAGGCGTTGTTATAGTTTAGAGTATAATCCGTAACACTACATGCTACACGTAATAAATGATCGAGGTTTGTAAGTATACATTCCAATTGCACATGAAATTCGCTTTTTAAATAAGATACATGAGGATTTGAGGATAACCAGTTAAGTATATTCGGAGAGAACGAAATGTGGTTATCAATCAAATTATATTTTATGGTTATTTACAGAATATAAAACTGTTTTACCCATTTACTTATTTCCATATTGCTGTCATTGTTATTATCATTAAATACTACCAGGAACTGTTATGTTAACAAGAGTGATCCTAAAAGACAGACGACCTAACATAACCATCTTTGGCTTACTGGTGCTTGTCAACATTTGTCTACTGACTTATTTGTACTCATTTGACTCTCGACTACTGTGTTTGTGCAGTACTAGAGCAAGATAAATGGCAATACGAAACAAGTTAAATGTTTAATATGTATCTGTAATGTACAGTGAGTCTATGATTCTCCATTCAATTATCCTTATCAAGTATCACCAATGATGTAATGTACCGAACGCTACGCTGCTGGCTGCCTCGTTTTTGTGTTCCATATAGTGAACCTAAGTATACATACCTAGTATTAATTGTCAACAAATATATACAAGTGTTTTCACTACTGCACTGCAATGTAAAATGTGATACTCAATCTCACTCATTTAAATAGTATATTATTTGTAGCCCATGTGGGCAAAACATAGTAAGGTATGTGCTATTTGTAATTATGCAGTACTGTAAAAGGCTTCATTACTCTAGCTCTGATATTCTAAAACAATTTTATAATGAATAATGTAATGCAATGACAATTGACAATATGTACTACTGCACCGGGATGGGGATGGGACTTTAGTTCACTTTGGCTAGGATCAATGATCATTCATTCTTACGAAATAGGTATACAGGCTTTAATTCGTTTTTTAATACAATATTGCTGTATATCAGTTTTAATTAGTAGCTATTAGCTAGTACTTACTCATACATTGCTATTTGTGAAGTTCAGTCGTGAGACTAAAACACTACATAATGTGTATACAGTCCAAATACTTACTATCTGTATATGTCGCCTTGGATTGGATTTGGTTCCGAGCACCATGCATAACATCACAGTTAGATTTGTCTCAGGTCCCTTTTTTGTGAAATTATCTGTATTCTGTATGTTATAGATATATTATAGATAGATAAACATAGACATATAGATATATTATTATTGTACATCGTATTCGAACCTAACTTCGAAATAAGTATTGGTGGTGGATTTTGTATAGAGAGCATTTACACTTAAGTATGTACTGGATGCTAATAAACTATAAACACATTTTATACCTCACTCCAACAGACCTTGAGCCTAACTCTGTATTATGTTTCTGTATTACATTTATTAGCATAGTGCTACACTCCTGCACCAGCAACTTCGAGAAAAATGGACCCAAACACGACAACCACCATAAATCACACACCCGTGCAATAATTCCAAAATTCCCTTTCATTTTATATGTAGAATTTTTGTGGTGTTGACTAAAAAAGGCCTGAATTCATTTAGCAAAAGTGTACATACACAATCTGCGTTAGTATTTCTGTGCTTAATTTTTGTGGAAGTATTTAATTCTGCTGGGGCAGTTACAGATTTATCGATTTTGTACATAAAATGTAGAGCTATTTGTTACTACCTACTGCCTACTACTGGTTTTGCAACTACGTGCACCTAAATCGGACCAATGTAAATGCTGTAATTTTCTACCACTTCTGCTGTTAAGCTGTTGTCTGATGACTTTACTCAATTTCATATCACTGCCACAGAATTCACATAGAAGTATAAAACAAGAATTAGTCACCAAGAGCAGAGCGGACAGGAATTCGGAGTAGCAGAAGATACTCAGTACATTTTCTCTATTCAGCTCTATGTTATCTAGCTCGTCCCAAGAGTTCCAATTCCAACCGTTTAGCTTCTATCCCACCAATTTAACCATCATCATAATCAGCCGTTTTTATAAGACCAAGACAGATTTACAGATACCTACTTATTAATTACAGATACGCCCTTAAATAAATGTTGCTCTACTCGAGCCTCTGGTTAGTCTGGTTGCATTATTGTATATATGTAGTAGTTAGAACATAATAATAGTATTCTTCCAGTATAGTATAGTATATGTATGCACGAACCATATCATCACGAAGATTACATCATAGTTTCTAGTTAGTGTTATCTGTCTACAAGAGGAATTTTTCTTCCTTACAATGGGCAATGTTAATGCTAAAATTCCCATACTAATTTCAACGCAAGCTTCAAGGCTTCAGGTTTGCATTGAAAAATGCCAAGGTAAGCTGAATAGAATAGTTAATGCTAATCTGTATACACAACGCCATGGCGTTATGTGGCCATTCTCATTGCGATACTAACAATCAACGGTTAGTTTGAAATTAAGTTTCTTTATCATAAATCAACTAATTATTATTATAACGTGAAAACTAACATTATGCATTATAGTAAAATTCACAAAGAATGTAAAAACATTTCACAAAGAACTACGGCAGAACTTTGTAATACAAATGCGGATTTAATTCAATGAACTTAAGGAGGAGTGGTCGGTTCGGAAAGGGGGCATTTTGAGAATACTCAAACCAATGTATTAGCAGAATCCTTCCACGGGTCACAATTTTGCACCGAATACTACCAAACTCTCCTCAAAAATCGGAATTTATATTATCTAGGGCATCTGGAGCCCAGAAGTAATTGTTTTGAGTCGGAAGGCAGTTGCCGACA